>PVJA010008165.1:0-65525 GCA_004027025.1 Myocastor coypus
TTTTTTTTGTCTTTTTGAGACAGGATCTTGCTATGCAGTTGAGGCTGGCCTTGAGCTCACTTTTTCACTTTTGTAGCCCAGGCTGGTCTCGAACTCACACCAATCCTCTTGCCTCAGCCTCCCGAGTGCTGGGATTACAGGCGTGAGCCACCACGCCCGGCTTTTGTTCTAATCTTTATAACTTCCTTCCCTCTTTGGGCTTTGTATTTCGTTTGCTCCTCCGATTTTAGTCAGTTTAGCTGCTGCATTAGAGTATTTATTTGTTGCCGTTCTGTATTCTTTTTTTTTTTTTTGAGACAAGGTCTCGCCATGCAGTTCAGGCTGGCCTTAAACTCACTTTTGTAGCCCAGGCTGGTCTCAAACTCGCACTGATCCTCCTGCCTCAGCCTCCCAAGTGCTGGGATTACAGGCATGTGCCACCACGCCCGGCTTAACTGTTCTGTATTCTTAATGGGTGAGTTCAGAGTTATAAAGTTCCCTCTAAGAACTGCTTTCATTGCGTCCCATAAATTCTAATAGGTTGTGTTTGAATTTTCATTTAATTGTAGATATTGTTTAATTTCTTGTTTAATTTTATCTGTAACCCACTGGCTGTTGAGAAGTGGGTATTTCTAGAGTTCTTTTGTCATTTATTTCCAGTTTCATTGCACTGTGGTCAAATAATATGCATGGGATAATTTCTGTTTTCTTGCATATACTTAAGCATGACCTATGGAATAATATGTGGTCTATTTTAGAAAATGTAACATGTGTAGCTGAAAAAAAAATTGTATTGAGAAATGGTTGGGTGGAACACAATGTGTATGTCCCCTAAGTCCTTTTGTTCAAAGTTCTGGTTCTTTTCTGCCACTCTGCTAATTTTTTGTCTGCTTGACCTATCTTTTTCTTATAATGGATTGTTAAGGTCTCCTGCTAAGACTGTGGTATTGGGTTTTAGATTTTTCATTTCCATTAATATTCGTCTTATATAACTTGCTGCTCCCATGTTGGGTGTATAAATATTTATGAATTTTACTTTTTTTTTTTTTTTAGTTGCTGGAGCATTTGGTATTGTTTTCCATCCTTTCACTTTTAGCCTATAAGTTTCTTTATGAGTTAAGTGTGTTTCTTGTATAAAGCATATTTTTGGATTTTGCTTCCTTATCCACTCTGCCAGTCTATTCCTTTTAATTGGAGAATTGAGTCCATTTATATTGATGGTTATAACTGAAATATATTGACTTATGATTGACATGAGTTTTACTTACTACTGTTTACTACTTTTCTCCTGTGTTTAACTGGTTGCCCTTTGATGGCATCTTTCTGTTGTCATTTGTTGAATTCAGGTCGTTTTGGTGTGTCTCTAAAATATTTTTTAGTATACTGTGTAGCATTGTCTTTGACATCATGAAATTCTTTAGTTGTTCCTTGTAATGGAAGTATTTCACTTCTCTCTCATCCTTGAAAGAGAATTTTGCAGATTATAACAGTCTGGGCTGGAAATTGTTTTCATGGAGGACTTGAAGTACTCTGCTCCATGCTCTTCTTGACTTCGTGTTTTGCAAAGAGAAATCTGCCATTATTCTGATGGGCTTTCCTTTAATTTTAATCTGTTTTTTTTTTTTTTTCTAGCAGCTTCTAGTATATTATTCTTCTGCTGAATGAATTTCTGGGATCTTGACTATTATATGTCTGGGTGTGGTTTTAATCAGGTTGATGTTATTTGGAGCTCTGTACACTTCAGTGACCTGGATGTCCAATAGTTTTCTCATATTTGGGAAGTTTTCTGCTATGACTTCTGCCCATATTCTTTTTATATCATTTATATTGACTCCTTTCTCATTGATTCATATTAATCTCACGTTGTTCATTTTTACACCATCTTGCAGATGTTGAATTATTTTTTTCCTGCATCCTGGTTGTTTTTAAGAGATTGTTTCTTACCTTTTCACTAGACTGTGTCTCCAAGATCTGCAACTTTATCTTCACTTTCGCTCATGCGGTTTTGCCAGCTTGTGATTGAGATTTTATTTTCTTGTATATCTCTTTGAAACTGTTTCTTGAGATCTATTTCTTTCCTGTATTTCTCAGTCAGGGAATCCACCATTTTTCTGTTCTCTAATTTTTTTTTAATCAGTGTCTTCTTTAGTAGCACTTAAGTCTTTCACTATAGTTATTCTTTCTCTCTAGTTCAGAGATTATTTCTGCTCTGTTCTCTTCTTTACCTTTCTGCAGTTGTTCCCTTACTTTAGATGCTATTAATTTAGAGATGTCTTTTTTTTCACTTGAGGCTATTTCTGCTCTGGTTTCCTCTATACATTTCTGCAGTTGTTTTTCCACTTCAGATTCTATTAATTCATGCATTTCTTTTTTACTGCAGATATTATCTCTGATCTGAGTTGCTCTATACGTTTATGTAGTTGTCTGTCTACCACAATGATACCAATTCAGAGTTTTGGGCTGCATGATTCCCATTTTCTTCCGTGGTAGTTTCTCCTGTATTTATTCTGAGTGGGCTTGGGACATGAGATTGCACCTTACTCCTTCTCTTTGTCGTTTTGTATAGCAGTGCTCTCTACACTTTGGTGATGTTATGCCATTAGCGCCTGTTGAAGTTTGGCTCTGGATGCACCAAGCTTGTTTCTGTCCATATGTGCCTAGCTGCATCTGGCTGCTGTGCTCAGCTTGTTCCTGCTACAGCTTTTGGAAGAAACCCACTATGCTTCTTTGGCAAAATGCTCAGCTCCTGAGTTAGCTGGTAGGGTCTGACCCCAGCCTCTCTGCAGGGAGTTTTGCAACAGAGTTCCACAGGTGATGCAGAAGCTGAGTTCTGGGTGCAGGGAGGCCCAGTAGGTTGTAATGTTGGGCAGGTTGGAGCTCTGGAGTCTGGGCTCCATGTGGCCCAAGTGGTGGGGATGGTGGGCGGGGTCAAAGTTCTAGTGGCCAACAGGTCCCTGAGTAGAACGCTGGCTGAGAGTGATCCTACCTGGGCTCCGCGCAGCCCAGGTGGTGGGGATGGTGAGCATGGTCGGATCTCTGGGGGCTGTTAAGTTCCAGGAGGAGAACACCAACTGAGAATCTCTCCTCTATTTTTTAATCATCATTCTTAGAAGCACTTAGTACTTCTTTTATTATAAGTATTATTTCTTATTTTTACTTCAGAAATTATTTCTGATCTGATTTCCTCTATGCCTTTCTGCAGTTGTTTCTATGCTTCAGATGCTATTATTTCAGAGATTTCAGGTGTGTGATTTCCAATTTCTTCTATGCGATTGTCTCTTGTATTCGTTCTTGGTGGGCTTGGGGCCTGAGAGCACAGTTTACCCTTTTTCTTTTTCATTTTGTATAGTTCTACCTTCTGACCTTTGGTTTAAAGCTTTGATAATATTCTTGCCTTAGCACCAGGTCTGGATCTACCAAGTTCAAAGTCGTCCAGGTAGGTGTGGCTTGGGTCTGGCTTCTGAGCTCTACTTTTTTCTGTTGCAGCCCTTGGAGGCTGTGCCACTCTGGCACACTCTGGCAAGATGTTCTGCTCCTAGATTAGCTGGGCAGGTCTTGTCTCTAGTCTTTCTGCAAGGAGTTCTGCAGCAGTTTTCCATGCCAGACCTTGTTGCTCAGTTGAATGAGTTTCTGTTGGGCCCAGTGAGGTCTCACTCACACGCTGGGCCTGATTGCCAGGTCAAATGAGTTTCCTTTGGGCCCAGGAAGGTCTCACACATGCACCAGGCTTGGGCGTGGTTGTTTGGTCAGATGAATTTCCAGCAGGCCCCAAGTGGTCTACATCATAAGCCAGGTCTCTTTACTGGGTTGAAAGGGTTTCTGGTGAGCTCAGTGAGATCTCACTCATGCACCAGTCCTGGGCCTGATTGCTGGGTTGAATGAGTTTACAGCAGGCTCAGGTGCTCTCAGTCACACGTGGGGCCTGGTTGCTCATCCGATGAATTTCTGCTGGGCCCAGGGAGGTCTCACACCCACAACACCATGGTTGCTGGTAGAATGAGTTTCTGGCAGTTCCAGAGAGTTCTCACTCACTTGCCGAGCCTGGTTGCTAAGATTTTTTGAGATGGCTAAATTACTGAGGTGTGTCTTGAACTTATGATCCTCCTGCCACAGCCTCCCAGAATGCTGGGGTCATGGGTCTGTGACACCATGCCCAGTTTAAAGAGATACACTTCAAAAGATTTGTGTCAAACAATTAGTTTATAAAAAATAATGGCATCTTTTGGATTTGCTGCATTTTTAACTTGTTACCTAGTCAGTTTTATCTCCTTATTTTACATAGTAACTTTCATATTCAACATCATATCTATATTTTTCTTTTTTCTTAAGAAAGACTTTTAGATTGTACAAGTTTAGGTCCTGGAAGCCCTGGACTGACACCTGCCCACAGACTGCCTTTTCTGTAGAATTGTGCCTTCTGCCACTTTCTTCTCCTCCCTAATGAACCTGCAGAGACTCTTAACAAACTTCCTGTTATGGACATAAAGGTGAGGGATGCTCTCTTATGCCAAGCCTATGTTTTCTCATTTCCTCTCTCCTTGTAATTTTTAAATTTCTCATTGCTTTACTCTACCCCCTCTCCTTGTGCTGGCTGTTTTCCTCCTCTGCTGTCTATCTATATCTCCTCCAAGGCTTCCAATCAGTGGATCAGAAGTTTCAAGTGCCTCTTAAACTCATTTAGAGTATCTCCAAAAAGATTGCACAAATGTTTTGACATTTGCTATGTGCCACCTTCTATATTTTTTTTTTATCTTTTTTTCTCTGGAGCAGGTGTTTTTTGCCTCAGCCACCCCTGCATCCTACCAGATGGAACTGTGTTTTTCAGGCTGACATACACTCAGAAGAGAGGTCCCTTTGTACCCCTTAGGGGTGGGTAGTATAGTTCATCCCAGTATCTGAAGACCTCTAGCTGGCTATTTTCTGGGTGTGGAGCTGTGCCCATTCTAGCCAGTGAATCTAAAGAAATATCTTCTGGAGAAACTTCTAAGAAAGATTTTCTTTCACAATAAAGGAAAATTGTAGGAGGAATTTCTCCTGTTTCCACTTGTGCCCTGTGAGCTGGGTGGAATGAGGAGAGGCTGTCTGAAGCTTCAGCAAACATCTTCCCACACTTAGTGGAATTAAAAAAGCATTTCATCCTGGAGGTAGTGCCTTGACTCCTTGGCATGTCTAGAGCTCTGATCTACCCTATCACTTCTTGCTTGCAGACTCTATATTTGTAATCAACTCTCCTTAATGGTGCAAGCTGCTATTAGTCTGGTTTCCTGTTAGCTGTAGTCCAAAGTAACCCCAAAAGCTATAAATGTCTAGCACAGATTTTTGAATTAAGTGAAAGCAACTTCCAGCATGACTCCATCTTTTATGTTCCTTAGTCTAGAGGACCTATCATTTCCATTTAGGAAACTAGTTACCATGCTGGTACAGCCAAGAGAAACAGAGAGTACAGAAATACTTGGTTAGTCATAGCAAAGGCAGAGCACAGGGACCAGGGAGATAGCTCAGTAGAATAAGCATTTGCCTAGCAAGCACAAGGTCCTGAGTTCAATCCCTGGTAGCATCGAATAAAAAAAAAATGAAAAGAAAAGAAAAAAGAAAAAGCAGCGCACTTAGGTGATAAGGTAAGTCCACTGTCATAGTGGTGGCATTCTCTACCACACTTTCTTAAATATTTCCTGTCCAACAGAGGGGGATGCTAAGGCTGCTGGGCAAATGTACTTAGGATAAGTTTTGGGTCCAGAAGTTTACTGCTGCTAGTATTCCAGATAAAGTCATTAGCTTGAAATGATTGATAGTGAAAAAGCTGACCTCCAGGCTGGATGAATACAACTCTGTGGAAGAGAAAACACCTACACTTTGGGTCCTTCAGCTAGCCCCAAACTGTGTGGAAATAGTATAAAAAAGAAAGCCATATTAATATGCTGAGTTGTAAAAGGCATATTACAAAGTCAACAGCCACTGATAATGCCAGATGAGCCAATAATCCACTACTGTTATGGACTATTGGACTAAATATACAGCTACTTACTCTTTGTGCAATGAAAAGAAAGATCTGTACTAATGAGGTTTAGACAAGAAATCATGTCTGCATCTTGTACTCTGAACAACTCCAATGAAGACAACATTATGCAATGTATTAAGTATTGTAAAATAATAATAAAAAATAAATTTTAAAAATGGAACCAATCATTAAATTTACGAAGGAATTCTCCAGCCAGAGATGACTATGGGTGGGCTGAGATGAGCATCCATACCTCATTCCCAATGCAGTCTTTTACTTTGGAATTTGTGGCGGTAGGAAGAATGCTGCAAAAGCTGTACATACCCAGAGGGTATGCACATTATCACGCAACATGCACCAGGGTTGCCAGAGAGGAAATCAGAATGGAAACATCATTCCAGGCAGTGAAACAGAGCGATGCTTCTTATCCTGGTGCAACCCCCTGCTTGGGCAAAAGAGCCTCACCAGTTTTGTCCAGCATCCATAGCCACTGTGCATCCCTGCCTTTGCCTTCTTGTAAAATAGAATTATTAGCCTATTTCTTCCTTTTCCACAGATGAAAATACCTATTCTTTTTTTACCTTTGAACATTGATCGGTTTAGAATTTTTGATGATCTTTTAGTCATAGTAGGAGATTTATTATGAAGTTAGTGGAGCTTCCATGTCAGAAACCCTCACTTCAGTTGTCCTTTCTGCTCAGGGAATCTCATTTGGGATGGGGATGTAAGACACAGCAGCTGGACACATGTAGAACCTCTCCACTGGAGGTCTAGCTCACTATTCCTGGTGTGGTACTGATGCTTCAGGCAGAAGCAGTGTGCTATCACTTCTACCTGCTTGGTTGTCTTGAGAAAACATGGTTCCCACTCTCCAGGCCAAAAGATCTTCTGAGTTTGGCCCCTCTGACAGTAGGAGGAGCCAGTGGAACTAGGTGTGTCTGCTAAACAAATATCCCAAGAGTTGGGCAATTGCTACAACACAACAGTGTATTTAGCATTTACTACATTCATAGCAAGACAAAGGGGAAGTGACCCACGCAACATAAGCTGGAAGCTGGAGGTGGCACCTAGAACTCAAGTGACAGCTCTGTAAAGGACAGTACCCAGAGCAAAGCCCACTAGCACAGTCAGAAGACTGAGCCAAAGAGTGGCTGAGGGTTTCACCTTTTATGCCGTCAGAAGCCTGGTACAAACATGTGCTAATCTCATAGTGGTGGACAAACGTGTGTTAATGCCACAGTGATGAAAATATGTATTTTTTTTTTTTCTGTAGTAAAAACATCTCTAGGGCTGGGGAGATGGTTCAGCAGTTTAAGTGCCTGCCTAATAAGTACAAGCTCCTGAATTTGATCCCTAATACCGAAAAGAAAGAAAGAAAGACCTCTAGAAAACACATGCAGACAGTATGATTATCACAACATATGCTGACCACACAAATTATCACACAGCTACACAAACTACTTTAGACTCAAAGTAAGTTGGCTTCTATCCTGCTTACATCAGTGGTCCATAGGGGTATTTGCTTCTCCTGGACCACATCTTAGCCTCTAGAGTATAGCTTTAACCCAAACGAGAAAGATCTCAATGGAAGCTGCTCCACTCTCTGCTTAGAGGCTAAAATAAGTCAGGACCCATCACCTAGCTACCCTCAGCCCAGGTTGAGAGTGGTAGGAAGGGAGGGAGAAACTACAAGTGTCAACAATCAGGCTGACTGGCTGTTATGGAAGCTACAGTCTGGCCCAATGTCCTGTGAGATCTAAGGGATTATGTTATTCTAGCACTTTTCCTAAGGCAGAAATGTTTGTCTGGGTAAGAAACTGCAGTGAGTATGAACAACTATAGTAGCAAAATCAAAACTCGATGAGATATTCTAGAAAGAAATGTTCTAAACTTTCAATTAATAAAAGTTATGTTTTATATTCTTTCCATAGAAATATGAAGAAATGATCAAAGAATATATACACAAAAATGTAGAAAAAGAGATTAGTCAGGCAGTAAACTAACAATAAATCTTATTATAAAATATTTTCTAGATTTCTTAATGTTCCTGGTATTCATTACCATTTTAAAATATATAATTTCTTATGATCGATTTCCTCATAATAAGCAAATAATCTTGTTATATGCCTAAATATATGTTCATAATTTAGTAGTATTTTTAGCAAGTTCTCCCAAATTGTGTAAGAATTAGGCTCTACAAAGTCCAGATCTCTTTTGGTCTTATGTCAACCGTTCATGTCTAAAGAGGAAGCTTGCCCCTATCCAGAGATTCTGAATGACTCCAAAGAGTGGAAAAATTTTATGCATAGGTAGGGGCTGCTGACATGTAAACACAGGAAGATAGGTGAATAAGTGTAGGCCATCAAGAAGATGGGCTGGTGAACACAAGGGCTTGTTTCCTCAACATTCATTTCCCCTCTTATTTGGTTCCATTTGCTTTTCCCTCCCAGAACACACAGGAAACTAACTCCATTCAATAAGATCCAGAGTAGATTCTAATAAACTATCGAAGAACCACACAGCGGGTCTTTGACAAGTGCTGTTGTCAAGATGGATCACATAGAGTAATTGTTATCAAGTCAAGAGACAAGAGGATCTTTAGTCCATAATTTAAGGAAAGTTCTCTCTCCTGGATAAGAATAAGAAGGTTCCTTGATGTTCGCCTGGATGTATGGTGCTGGGGTATATCTGATAGTCTGGATGACAGTACAGATACAGAAGAAAAGACCAATCCCCTGGCCACAACCAATTCCAAATCTTGTGTCACCTCCTGACTTTGCTATGCAAGATCAGTCATTTGTGTGTGTGTGTGTGTGTGTGTGTGTGTGTGTGTGTGTGTGTGTGTGTTTAACCAGGAAGCCAAAAGCAGGGATATATTGGGGAATGAATGCAGGTCCTTTGCAATGAATGACATGCCCAGACCTTTTCTTCTTTTTTAGATGGTCAATGATTTGTCTAGGCTGGGATTGTTATTTCAGTCCTTTTTACTTCAGACTTCCAGAGTGCTGAGATTACATGTGTCACCATGCTTGACCCTTTACCCATTATTTTTAATTCACAGGAGTTAATATTTTTTACATCTAAAACATTTTATATCATGCAGCATATAGGTTAAAAATCCAACATATCAAGATTCTTACCATTCTTGCCATTTTTTAAAAAAAACTGTACCTTTTACAAATCTTATAATCTTCACTCAAAGCATGTTTAGCTAAATTAAAGCTACTTTCACTGTTTTACCATTTAATGTTGCTTTTAAAGCCTGTAGCATGGAAAGCATAAACAGTTCTCTATGCCTTGATATTATGTGATATAGTGTTCATAGTTTATTGGTCGTTGTAAAAATAACATTCCAAATGTCATTTTTTTATAGCAAATCAAACTGTTATGCACTTTCAAACATATTTGAATGAAAACATACCTTGCCTCTTAAAAAACTTGAATCCATTTTTAACTGGTTGTTTTAATATTCTAGAGAGAGAAAGCTGGCCTCAACATTGTTTTCATAAACACAATTGCATGTAGTGAGAGACTAAAGCAATTGACCATGTAGCTAATTATCAATTACCTTTAAAATTTTCTGCAAAATGCTAATGCAAAATTTTGAAAGATTACTGTTTTCCCAGATAATTTAGGATAGAATTAGGTAATGGAGAAGGGAGTCATTACTAAGGAGATGTGAAAGAGATATGAAAGCAAACCAGTTTTCCTGTCATCATGGTTGGGTCCAAGTGTGTGGATTAGGACATTCAAGCATTGCCTGCCTAAGTATACTAGAGAAGATAGGCTGTTTTCCCCTTGAAAATTTCCTCCACCTCCACCCTTAGCACCTGTACTGCCCCAACCCTGATCTAGCACTCGATGCTAGAGTTCTACTGTTTTCTCTGACAGTCAAGAGACCCTACTTCATGTCTTCTTGGAATTTCTTCCTTGGCCACTAAGTTCATTATTATCTTTTGTCTACCCCAGTCCATGCCTCCAATAAAACAGTAGGGAAACAACCCTTTTCTCTATAGACAAAAAACAAAGTTGGAATCTTCAGACAAAGCTATTGGTTCTAGGTGCTCATTTACAGTATGCAGAGTTAAAAAAATTGGCTTCTACTTTATGTGCACTATTTTTATATCATGTCTTACACTTAATACTTGAGAGAATATTTCTGGGTTTTTTTGCTGTTAAATATGTTTATAAGAAAATCTATCAAAGGAATAGATCATTGCTTAACTACCTCCACTTTTGCTATCGACTATAATTTTGAAATGCACATACATTTTTAGAAATCTTTGTCTTAATTTTTATTTGCCTAATCTCTACACCAGAAAGTGTATTTTCTAATTCAGAAGTAAGGTGTCATACTTGTTACAATCATGGGGTTTCCAAACAGACGTGAATCAATTAAAATGACTATGGTAATCTTTAATTAATTAATTAATTATTTTTTTTTGGTCTTTTTGATCTTTTTGAGACAGGGTCTCGCTATGCAGTTCAGGCTGGCCTTGAGCTCACTTTGTAGCCCAGGCTGGTCTTGAACTCGAACCGATCCTCCTGCCTCAGCCTTCCAAGTGCTGGAATTATGGGCGTGTGCCACCTCTTCCAGCTTGGCAATCTTTAATTTAGAGGCTGCTACAAATAAAATGATGCATGTACCAGAACTGCTTGCTACATAGCTGCACTCAAAATGACATAGACAATTATTATACAGAATTTGATGTATATCTCAAATATATGTGTGTGTGTATATATATGTATATGTATATATATATATATATATATATATATATATATCTTGAGAATTTGAAAAATACAGAATAACACAAAAATAAAGTGTTAATCAACCCACATTATACCAACTGTTCACATGTTGGCATTTTCTTAAAATTTTTATTTAAAAATCTTTACTCAAGTAAGATATGAATACATTCCCCCATACAGAAACTATAACCATGCAGACAAATATAAAACTAGGGTGTAACTTTCTCAGCTTCATTGTAAACACAAGAATAGCTAAATTGACTTTTCTAAAATCACCTTTGTGGGGCCTGCGAGATAGCTCAGTGGACTAAAGCACCTGCTTAAGCAGCCTTAGGCAAGTACAGGAACCATGGTCTGATCCCCTGCACAGCACACCATGTCAACCCCACTGCTAGGGCTGGCAGATCCAGCCAGAATCTAGGCATAGTGACACACACCTGTAATCCCAGCACTGGGGAAGCTGCAACTAGGACGATCACCACGAGTCTGAGCTGTGTAGTGACCCCCTATAACATTTAAATAAATAAAATAAAACCATCTTTGTTTCAGCAGTTTGACTGCCTTAGCGTTTTGGATTTCCTTGTGTTGTTATGCCCTGTGTTTCTCATCTTATGCCTCCAAGCTATGGACTACATGCAAATGCACATGAAGCCTGCAAGTGCCATGCCCTTTTGCTGTTGCTTCTGTGTCACTCTCTTGGGCCAGTCCTTCTCATCCCAGTACTGAAGCACATCATTTATTTAGTTTCTTTTCAAAGGACAAATTAGAGATAGATCTTCTGTCACAGTTGGAATGAACAGGGTGCAATCAATCAACATGTTGCAAACAATCATCATCTTCTGCATGGCTGTCAAGGCGCTTTCCCAAGGACACTATTTCAGTGTAACACAAGCCATGGGTTACCTTTTCTGTGTAGTTTCAGGAATTTGATTTTGCTAGGATCACCACAGGGGCTTCCACTTGGGAACTGACTCACACCATCAGGTCTTGCAGATACTTAAGGCCAGTTTTGGTTTTTTTCTTTGTTTTGTTTTGTTTTTAATTTACATGGAAAAGTATCACTCTTACAGTGCTGTGATCAATAATGTTTCCTCTCAAAAAGATAAATATAAGAATCAAAATTTAAAGTAGAAGTTGTTTTGTGAATATGAAATTAAGATTCAAAGCTCTTGGAACACAGTCCCTTTCCAGAAAAGAAGTACCAACTTATGATCTTGTTGGTTTTACATCAGTGACCATTTAAAATACACTCTCTCCAACACTGGTTATTATTGAAATATTTCTAATTAGTTTGCAGGCAGACACCCATTCTCGTTGTTCCATATGGTATATTCAATGATACTTTGAGTGCTCTTTTCATTTCGGGGGGTGTATTAGCAGGGCCAAATCATTCAACCCCATGTGCAGCTCTAATGAACAGGTTTAGCTGTGTGACTTTCCACAGTAAGGCAGCTGAGCACAAAATGACCTTCATGGAATCATCCGAGGGAGAGTTCACCGAATATCCATGAAGTTGAATTTGAAATGTTTCGGCAGGGAAAATGCTTCTGATTAACTTTAAAGCACTTTAAAGGTCGCAGTCCTCCCTCAACCACATGAGTATCCTTTACTTAAAATACCAGAGCACGGAGCAAGATTTGTGTTAACTTTTGCACAATCACAAAAACTTCAGTGACAGTATAAGATGCACTCCTATTTCCAATATTCATAAAGAGAAGAAATTATGATTTGGAAGTTAAAAAAAACAGGCGTTTTTTATAGTAAAGACTTTAAGAAAGGGAGAAAACGATCTGTATTGCGGCTCAGAGGTATAAGTCATATTCTTTAGGTAAGGGGTGAGTTATACGAGTCTATAAACAATGTAACAAGGTCTCACTGGTGGATGCTTAAGGACCAGTCATTAAGTCTGTAGAGTAGGGAAGCAGGAGGTAAAGTGTGTCATCCACAATTAATTAAACAGATCAAAATTAGAGAAAAGTGACATTGATATTAAAGCACAATCAATTTCCAAGCATTGCTCTAATACATAAAAAAGCAATATTAGTTTTTTCTATCATATATACTTTAACTATATGATACCAGTTACGATTAATTTAAAGCATAATAGACATGATAGTCTCATTTAAATATTGAGAAATACTATGGCAGGGGTAGGGAGCCCACAGTGTGTGTGCCACAGGGGGCTGTTTGTATCACTGAAAGTTTTAAAATATTCACAATCATTGCTCTAGGGGCTTCTGGTGCCTCTTGACCCTTCCCCATGTCCAAATAGTGCTGAAACACCTAGCTTTTCCCTTTTCCTGCCTTCACTGCCAGCTTATTTTGTGTCTATCCCACATTCCGCAAGTTGAGGCACTTTGAATTATTGTCACACAGATACCAATGCTTCAGTAGTAAGACTGCCTGAGAATGCAGTTAACAGTCACCAGTAACATGCAATGGAAAGATCCCTAAGGCTTTGTGGATAGAATTTATATTTTGTTTTACTGTGGGATTCAAATTAACTCATAAATATTGGCTGGTGTATGATAAATAGCCCTTCTAAATAAAGAGTAAAGATCTTCCTGAGTGCCAAATAGATGAGATTTATGTATCTATCTGGGAATCTCCAACGCTGGGACTTTATTTGGCCTGATTTGTACCCAGTGCTCAGCCTGGCTGGCCATCAAGCTGCTTCCTGAGAACATGACGGATGACTCTCCCATAACCTAGGTGAGATTTCAGTGGAACACTCATCTGGGGATATGAAGAACAGGAAAACGAACACCTACATAAAGGACTGAAGATGTGTGGGCAAGTACCTACCCAGAGAGAAAGAGGAGTCAGATCTACCAGCATGGTCCAGTTTCAAAACTTTCTTACTGCAATACAGCGCTGGCTCTGAACATGACATGTTGGCTGCTTGACCAGTGGTTGTTGGGAGCTCCTGAAGCTCGAAAATGGTCAAATATGTGAGGGCAAGCCCATGGTACAGAGCCTAAAACTATCTCAGTCTTTAAAATGTATCCTGCTTGACCAGTGTCAGCTAGTAGTTACTAGATAACCTTGTGTTATATGATCCTAACTTTGCAAAGCTGTAAATAAATGCCCCTACTGTTGTTCTGGGGGTCATTTACCAATCAGATAAATGGGCCACATCCTGACCTGTCTATCTTCTTTGTGTTTCTTCATTCCTGTCACCATAAACTGAGAGACCAGAGAATCCCTACAAGTGACCACATCTGAAGTTCAGTCTTAATCATTAGGCTGGATTTTAGGAAGACAGAAGGACCCTAGATGTAAATACCAAAAGTGCTATACTTTAAAATAAGCATAACCATAGACAGGGCATGACGGCACCTACCTGTAATCCCAGCTCTTAGGAGGCTGTAAACAGGTGAACCACTATGAGTTTGACCTAATAGTGAGATGCTGAGCACCCTCTAGACCTTTCCCTAGAAGTACAAGAAAATAAAAAAAATAAAATAGGCACGATCTCAAATGTGGTCTAGGTTATTTACATGGAGTACGTCTTTTCAGTTCTCCATGTAAATCCATCCAGGGATGTGCTACACCACGTCAACCCTGACTGCAGGCTGAGTCCAATGCCAGGATGATGGTGGTGGTCAGTTCTCCCACAAGTGGATGACAATGATTCCAGATTTTGAGAAACTGCAGTAGTTAATGGAAAAATGTAGGCATGGAAGACAGATGGCCAATAGGTCCATAGGACAGTGGTAGTCACTACATTTTAAGGAACCAAAGGGATGGTAACATGGGCAATAGCACACAACAGCTCATTGAATAGTCTGTGAGCACATGCGAGCTGCCCCTGCATACCCAAGAACATAATCTCCTATAAAGCAAAGTGCTTATAGGTGAGGAATGAACCTAGGAAATGTAATTTATCCCTGTGATCACGACTGCAATCCCTGGATGACCAACAGAGGCTCACCAGTTTCTCAGATCATAGAGAACTGGCATCCTAATAGCACTAGTTATAAAAGTATGTGCCACATACTGTACCAACAACACAAATATAAGACCTGCAACTTTAAACTCTTAAGAAAAAAGTAAAGGAAAATGTTTTTTGAGACTCAATTTACAACAGTCTCTTGACTACAATGCCAAGATATAGGCAAAAAAAGCAGAATGAGATAAAATTATCAAAATTAGATGATGAGTAATGAAGTACATCTTCACAGGCAGAAAAATATGGTTCTCTAAAGATCACTGACATCTTCTGTCCCTTCTTCTATAAGCTTTCAAATCAGATTTTAATGTACCTCTGAAAAGATGCCTTCAAAGTATCTTTCATTTTATTTTTATCCAGCATATATGTCTCAAGTCTATTATCATATTTTGTTAATATTTAAAGAGTTGAAATCAGAGAAGAATAAGAGAAAAATTGTAGGCATGCAGTGAATCGGTCCTAGCTACATGTCAAAGTTTTGTCCAGATACCAGTACTGCTTAGGTACACATTCAGTTTCATTGTGAGAATGTGATCTGCCCCTGCATACAACCCTCACACCCTCACAGCACCATTCTTGGAGTGAGAAGAAACTATGGCTCACCCCAGAGTCATCCTCCAGCAGAAAGCTGGGTTGAATTATTTTCTTATTTAATTCATAATGAAAAATATCAATTGGCAACATGATGGCTAACACAAAAATCTTCAAGATCAAGTGTATAGCCAAACAGAGCAGACAGCTGCATTATCTGTTTTTTGGGGAGCTTATGTTTAGGGCAAAGCTACAGAGCATATTTGCAATAGAACAAACTGTTTACCAAATAAATGGCAATTAGCAAAGTAGGATGTCCCTTTTCCATTTTTCCTGTCATAAAGTAATTTTAAATGCAATAATTTATACCCATTTTTATAATACATGCATTTAAACTAATACCCCTGGAGAAGTAAATTTCAGCAACTTTCCATTTTTACAAATTTGCAACATTTAATTCATAGATTAGGCAGAGTGAGAGATTAGCAACAGTAACAATAGAATAGAACTTTTTCTTTATGATTTCACAGATAGAGGATTCATTATACTCTAAGTGGTAATCTTAGCACCATCAGTAAATCATTTTTTTCCTTTCTTTAAGTTGAAATCTGTTACCTTTTCACTTAAATGACTTAAAGCTTAAAATGGCTTAATAAGTCATTTTATGGCTTTCTTTTGACATGCCACTACTTTCATATTTTGATAAGATTATTAAGCAAAATGAGAGTAACTTGTGTGCCAGTTCTGTGATATTGTAATCATCAAAATGATCATCTTAATCACAGCTAAGTAACTAATGGGCAAGTGATACAGACAGCATGAATGCTTTGGACAATGAGTTCATTCACAGCCTAAGCAGGACAATGTCAAAGAGTAATATTGCATCGTGCTCCTGAGAAGAGCTTGCAACATAAACCCTATATATTGTTTATCTCTAGAATTTTCCTCTTAGTATTTTTAGATCCCAGCGGACTCAACCATGAGCACATAAAGCCACACAAAGTGAAGCCACAGATGAGAAGAAACTTGTGCCATGTGTGCATTGCTTCCTATTCAAACTGTTGGCAAAGAAGAGGTCTTTGGGCTAAGGTTATGGTGCTGGCCTGAATCACAAAACATGACAGTAGATGGGTGGGACTTAACAGATGCACATGTTCAGAACAAAGAGAAGGCCACCGCATGCTATACAGGATCATGCTTGGGAATAAAATGAACCTCTAGGAGCAGTGGCAGACAGCAGTATTTTAGCATCAAGAAGGTAGAGTACCTTCTGGTTCCCACAGGAGCATGTGACTGATGTGGGTAAATAATTTCATGGAGTACCAGGATCAAGTCGATATTTATATGTAGTCATCTGGACAAGAAAGTTGTTTGTGCAGGTAACACTGTCCAACATGGAGTAGAATTGAATAGAAAACTTGCAATGAAGAATTTAATGGGAAATACTACAAAGAATGAACAATTGGGATCTCATCTTACTGAGAAATTTCTGCATGTCAAAAGAAATCACCAACAAAGTGAAAAGACAACCCACAAATTGGGATAAAAATCTTTATCAATTATTACTCATAAAAGGTCTTCTATTTAGAATAGATATATAACTAAAAAAAAGACCTCAAATTTAAAGACCCAATCCAAAAATGGGCATCTGAGATAATAATGCTCTTTTCAGAAGAAATACAAGTGGCAAATAAATACATGAAAAAATGTTCCACAACACTGGCCATTCAAGAAATGCAAATTAAAACAATACTGAAATACCATGTCCCCCAAGAAAGATTGGCTATAATAAGGAAATCAATTGATAAAAAAAAAATGCTGCAGAGGCTTTGGGAATAAAGGAATCCTTCCCTGCTGCTAGTGGGAATGTAGACTGGTAGAACTATTATGGAAATCATTGTGGAGACTCAAGAAACTAGAACTGAAAATTCTATTCACCAGTTATTCCCTGTCTGGGTATTTTCCCCAAAAAAACTGAAAACATAGTACCATAGTAATATGTATGCTCCTAAGTTTATAGCAGCGCAATTTGTCATAACCAAATCTTGGAAACAACCAAAATGCCCATCATCTGAGGAATTGATGAAATAGATGTGGTATTTGTATGTAATGCAGTATTATTCCTCTGTAAAGAAAGACAAACTTGAAGGCTTTATAGGTAAGTGGATACAACTAGGGGCTATACTCATAAGTGAAGTAAATCAGAACCACATGTGAAAATGTTGTATTGTCTCCCTACTGCAACAACCTGAAAGAAAAAATAAAACCTGAAAAGATTAACAGATACAGTAAAACAGAGAGAAACTGAATTTAAGAATTAAACAATGAAGATGAGAGAAACGAGAAAAGATAGGTAAAAAGGAAGTAAAACATGTAAGTATATATACAGGATGGCTGAGATGGTTATCCAAATACTTTCCATCAGGTTTTTGAAAATAGCAGTTAATGTGTAGAATTTGCCCGTAGACTATATGCTAATATCTGTGATCTAAGCAAGAACACTGAAGATGACAATGTGTAATACAAAACACATCGTTGAGATTATCATAGTATGTTAAGAGTATGATTTCTACATAAAATCACTAACTTGGGACAGACACTTTGCTGCTGCCAAAAATGAGTTTTTCCTAATCTACAATTGTATACAAATGGAATTGCATATTATTTTGTTATAAATTGACACTTTATAACTGGAAAAATTCATCAGGTGTAAAGTAATGTTATAACTTATGTGTACTGTGAAGAATAGCTAAATCAAGACACTTTTAACATATCCATTGATTCAAATAATTTTTGTGGTGAACTATTTAAAATTTAGTCCTTCAGTGACTCTGAAGTGTATAAGATTCTTTTGTTAACTACATGTACCACACTGTACAGTCAAATGAAAAAAAGAAAAACTACCTACATTCCCACTGTTAGACCAAACCTGTTTACACTTTGATCATCACTCTCCCAGGGACCCCACCTCAACCTCCAGCCTGCTCCGACCTCTCTACTCTCTTGAATTTAGCTTCCACAGATAGATGAGGAGCCAGAGTGTTCTTCATTATGTGCCTAGCTTTTCTCATTCAGTACAGTATGTTCTAATTCCTTATATCTCATCACAAATGACAGTTAGTTTGTTTGTTCAGTTTTGTTCTTTTTTGTTTTGTTTTGTTTTGGCAAGAACTCAGAATTAATCCCAAGGCCTTGCACATGTCTGACCACTGTTCTACTACTGAGTGATGTTCTTACCACTTTTTTTTCCTACTAGTGTTTTGCTGGCTTGTCTAGGCTGTCCTTGAACTTGTAGTACTCTTGCCTCAGGCTCCTGAGTAGCAACATAGCTGGGGTTACAGGTGTGCACCATCTCATCCAGAAATAGAAAAAATTTCTATTTTATGGCTGAATAATCTCATCATGCATATCTACCTGACTTTTTCTAACCATTCATCTGTTTATAGACACTTAAGTTTATTGTGTAATTTAACTACTGTGAGTAGAGCTTTGGTGAGCATGAAGGTCCAGGTACATCTTTAACAAATCCATTAAAATCCTTTGGGTAAACACTCAGAAGTGAGATCATTGAATTAAATGGTATTTATATTTTTGGTTTCTTTAGGAAGCTCCATCCTGTTTTCTATGGGCTCTGTACTACTTGAAATTCCCAACTGTGTACAAATGTTTCTTATTCTCTACCTCCTGATATTTCTCTCTGTTCTTTTTGTTAAAGCCATTCTGACATGTATGAAATAACATTATGTGAACTTAATTTGTACTTCCCTGACGAGTGGTGATAGCCACTTTTTGAGTATCTGTTGACCATTTGTCTGTCTTTTTTTTTTTTTTTTTATCCAATAACAGGTGTTACAACAAAGTGCAAAAAAGTCCCCCATAATGAAGGTTGGACACTATCAGAAAATGGTGTAAAACTTTTACACAGCACAATAATTTTTTAACAGTGATTGCATTAAATATTTTCATCATCAGGTCTGCCTTTTCTATAAGGCTTCTTTCTCTCACTGTAATGCTTACCAAGTTATTCCACACTGATATATTGTCAGCACTGTATTCCTTTTAGTTGACTAGTATTTCACATCCATACATTGTTCTGTAGAGCTGCATTTGGGGTGCTATATTCATTGAGTCACCATCATTCTGTGAAAATTCTGTCGTGCCTTCTGAGGTAAGGCTTAAGAGTAGATCATAAGGTAGCAATATATTTACCCTTATAAGAAATTTCCATTAGTTTTGGATAGTAGTTGCACCATTTTTTTTTCCACCCATACTGCATGATATTTCCCTGGCCTCAAATTCTAAAAATTATTTGAGAATTTTCATAATGTTTGGAGTTAAGTTTAAAATTTGAATATATGCATATAGAAGAAGGCAGGGATTATGAACAGTTTCATAAAGTGCTGAGGCATGACTGCCAAGTTAGCATCATTTTTCAGGTCAAGGCTAATGTGGCACTGATGGTGTTTCGTTTGGTATTTAAAAACTGTGACATCCCCACTCCGCGGTAAAGGTGTTTGAAGACTGAGCAACGAGAAGCAACAATGTTAGAAGCTCTGCTGTTTAGAGGCCACAGTTATGCTTTCTGGTATTTTGTGAAGGACACAGTCCCCATCCGTCAGCAACCTGCCAGTGCCTTGTGATGTGCCCCCTTAGCAGGGTCCCTGCAGATGTGGAAGCCTATGAACCCTTCAGGGATACGGAGAAGATGGCATACAAATGCAGTCTTTGGCTCTCCTCTATAGGTCTGAGTGAACCCAAGCTGGCTCACACCATCAGTGTACAAGCATTTGCAAGTAGAAAAGCTGAAAATGGAACTGTCCTTTTTCCCTTCACTTCACTGAAAAAGGGGCTTTGGGAACTGAAAGCTGGTGTGTGGGGACTACTGTAAATACCATTATATTTGGAGAGACAAAAGTCACTGTGGCTCTCACTTTCATGAAAAGGAAACACTTGAATGGTCAGATGGATGCTGAAAAAGAGAAAGCAGTATGAAAAAGAAATTGGGCCTCATGACTTTTATAAAGAATAAAGGTGTTTTAGTAAGACCAGTGGCAGTGAGCTAGGATACCCATTGGTAAGCAAACAGTGTTCCGAATGGAAAGGATAAAGAGTGAAAAATAATTCCAGGTGGGCACACCTGAGTATGTCCACGCTTCCTGACCCTAGAGCTCTGATAGGGATGGAGAGGAATTAGCTACGGAAGGATAGAAGGATGGCAGTGATTGCTGTTGAAGGTAGAAAGGGCACAGCACACCAAATATATATGTTTCTGTCTTTCATAGAAGGGACAAATTATTCAATTCTAAATAGCAGGCCAGTTTTATAGCCAGGAGGCAAGAGATTGAGGGCCAATGCTAAAGGTCTGGAGGGGAAAGAGACTATCTGAGAAAGCTCTGTATAAGTAACCATGGCTGTGTATTCATTCCAGGGAGTTCAGAGAAACATCAATTGGAAGCAAGGGTGGAAGAAAAGATTTGAAGGGCAGGGGAGGAGAGAAAACATTTTTGGCTTTGGGAAATTTGGAGGTGGAGGCAGTGTGATCAGGTAGATTTGCAGGCTAGGCAGGTGAGAGTGCAGTCATATTTCTCAGAGTGAGCAGTGCAAATGCACATGGCTTTGTTCTTCTGTGGTTTCCCTCTGAACCTGCAGGTAATGGCTTCACCCATTGGGAATGACAGCCATGTCCCATCGTAAAAAGTAGTTCTAGTTCATGGAGCAGTAAAGAGGAAAAACACAGAGGCACTGTACTTTGGAGACTTGAGAGCAAATAAAATAACTTGAGTTTAATTCATGCTTCAATGGTAAGCCAAAGGAGAGTGTTCTTTGGGGAACTGGTTTAGAAAGATGAGTCGTATTTCAAGTAGTCATGATTAGTAGAACGTATTAGAGATCTACAACCAGTTGGAAAGCCATTACAAATTGACTTTAGCAAGCTAGGTGAGAGGAGTTCAGGGTTTAAAGTAAGCCTTGCCAGGCAGTATAGAAAACCCAGTGTCTGCCTCAGGGAAGCAACATGCAGTGTCTTCCCAAGGGCAAGACTCTTAATCCATTAGCCCTAAGAGTGGGTGACAAAATGAAGCAACCAGTTTCCATCCCAGCTGCCGCATTACTCCAGACTCAACCGCAAATGGGCATATATACCACTCCCACCCCATGTACATGAGAGAAAAGCGAGATGACCTGTGGAACAAGAGTGCTGGCCGCCCTCAACTATTTCCATCTCTCTAGTGTCTTTATGAACTTCAAGCTTCTCAGTCCCTTTTCCTCCCCAAAGTCAAACATGGTCACGTGACATCCACCTCACCTACAAGGGCTCCCAGGGCACTCAGAATAACACCCCTGTCTTAGTTACTTTTCTCTCATTGCTGGGACAAATACCTGACACCCAAGATGAAGGAAGGAAAGATTTATTTAGCTCGCAGTTACTGGAGATTTCAGTCCATATTCTGCTGGCTCCAAGGCAGATTGGCACAAGGAAGAGAGCATCCAGTTCATGGTGGTGGAACAGCAACAAAATAGTGACAGAGGCAACCAACCAACCAGGGCAACAGAGGAATAGACAGAGAGTCTGTTTCTCTGTCTCTTTTATATTACATTCAGGCTCTCTACCTCAGGATATGTGCCTCAGACCACACCCGCAATCTCAGAAGTACTAAAATACATAATCCCAGGGAATCATGAGTTAGTCTCAAATTCCAGAAGTTCTCATCCCATGACTGCATGAGGCTTTGAGGGGACAACTTGCCACAAACCATAACAACCCCCAAACTCTCCAGGCCTCCAAGGCCCCACATGATCAGATCTTTACCTCCCTGTCCCACCTGTACAGTGTGCTCATCCTGGCTGCCCCAGTCACAGAATTCCTAGGGGAAGGAGTGAGGCACTGACTTGCTAAAACCGCGCTCTGCCCCAGTAGCATCCAACTGGTCCCTTAGGCCTGCATTGTCTTCCCTGCACACCTGCCTCCCAATTTTAAATAGATGTCTGAACTTGCTCTTGTGATACCTTTTTTATTCTTTTTGAGTATTTCTGACTATATTGATTTATTTGACTTTCATCAGTTAACATCCTTAACATCCTTCCTCCTCTTATGCTCCACTAAGGCAAAGGCTACAATGGCCTTGGTTACTGCTGGTTCCCAGGTCCAGGCTGAGGCTATGGCAGGTGCCTGGTGGCATCAACAAGTGGATAGAATGCATAGGTAAAAGGATCCTGAGCACTGCTTGGCACGGGTGCCTCTCCACCTGGCTCTTGAGTCCATCTGACATCTCGCATTAGGACCAATCTGCATTTCTAAGAAAGGGGGTGGCTTCAGGAGAGGGCAGACAGTGCCCTCCAGCTGCTGGGAATGGCTAACTTTTCTCAAAAGCCCTAGTTTGGTTCTGCCTCACTGCGATTTACCTGTGATTATTCAAAATATTTTCCTGGCTCCGACAGGTGGGAAGGCTTCCTACCAGCACTGGCAGGTATACATCAGAGATACATGAGGAAAGTTTTATCTTTATTGTAGATTTACAGGAGCCCCGTGACAGTCCTAGTTGGAACAGACCTTGGAAGATAGCACTATTCATAGAAGAGCCTTTCATATTACAAAAACACTTGTAAAGTGACAGCTTCAGCACAGAAGGGATTAGTATAAATAGTCTGAGACAACCCCACATGCTTTTACACCTAAACACATGCCCTTCAAGGCTTCAGCAGTGAAGGAGAGTGAAACTAGGAAACCAGGAGCTAAAGGCTGTGCCAACACTGGCTTACACAGATTTCTACTTTGGATGTGTGTTTACAATTTTTTTTTCTTCACATAATGACTCTGGCTCATTCACTTTTGTTTGTCAGTGGGCCTGGCTACTTCCTTTTCTCTAGCAGAAAAAGGCAGTTCATAAGAAGGAACTACATTGCAACTGTGGGTGGAGGCACATTACGTGGAGGCCAGACCTCAAGATAAATCACAGAATGACTGCACCTACATCCTTCATCTAGGGATAAACAATAATGATTGACATTCTAAATAGGCATCAGTTACCTAGTGGGGAGCCAGGAAAAGTCACTGACTGATCCATCCCTCCCCACAAAATTCCGTGCTTCTTTCATGCGAGCTTCCTTCCTCACTGGGTCAACTTTACTTCAGTGACTGTACATGTAACCTTACCAGTTAATCATAATCTTGTCCTGCTTTATACCCACCTCATGATTTTTATCCATAGTTTCACCTGAGAAATGGGCTCATGGGTATCCCACTTTCCAGGCCTCTCTTCTATCTCTCTTGGGCATGAGCTTTCTTTCTCTCAATAAATATTTCTTGCTTTTAATCTCTATTGTACCTTACAATTTATTTTTCAATTTTGGGGATCATTAACTCAGATTATGGTACATGTAGTAGATTAGGAGAGGTCCTTTGACATCCCTATATCAGTGTGCCCTATGTTACGACTTTGCTGTATAAATCACCCCTAACAGTGGACTTTGGGAGCCATTCCATTTAGAATACCCCCTGAATATCTAAAAGGAATTCTTATTTCTAATTTCTAAATAATTGTCCTAAATTCTGCCTTTAGTTCATGCCTTCATTCCTCAATGTTGTGGGACCACAGACCTGGCATAACGGGCATCTAGCAGGTTGGGCGTTATATTCTCCTACGTCACCTGCTGCTGAAGCAAAATCCCAGGGGAATGTAGTGATGAGGTGAGGGACTCCTTCCAGATTTCTTCTTCCATGTACTCCCTGTTAATGGAATGGAGGTTCCAACTTAGGAATAGCCTGATCACTTCTCCCTGTCTGGTGACACTGTGATTCCATAGGAAGAAAGGTAAGATGAGGGGGGATCAAGTTATTTACCTTATCCACCTCTAGGGAAAAGTCAGCTACCAGAAGAGAAGTAAACTCGAGTGAAACTTATTATCGGTGGCAGCCACATAGCCTCAGAGCCCTGAGGGGTGTGTGTGTGTGTGTGTGTGTGTGTGTGTGTGTGTGTGTTTGTGTAGGAGATGGGAATAGGAAACAGAGGGCTGGAGAGGTTGCTTATAGTGGTAGACTGCTTGCCTAGCACCCATGAGGCCCCGGATTCAATTTCTAATATTGAAAAGAACCTGGGCCCGGCAGGATGGCTCAGTGGTCTAAAGCGCCTGCTTAGGAAAGCTTGGGTGGCTGCAGGGACCATGGTTCGATCCCCAGCACCACATGCTGCGCCAGCCCTGCCCTCAGGGCAGGCTGAGCCGGCCATAAAAATAAACAAACAAAAGTAAATAAATAAATATTTTTTTTAAAAAAGAAAAGAACCTAAAACAGGTAACTAACCAATTTCCAAATGAATTTTATTTCATTTGCAAAGATGAGAGCATTTAATGGTGCCCTTATGCAATCACACACTAACAAAATGTTTTTAATTGCTTTTAATAAGAAATAACAATGTGACAGTTTCAAAACCTGTGAGTAGTACATTTTCAATATTTGATACAATGCGTATTGTTCTCCTCCTATTAGTTATGCAGAGCACAGGGTATAAATGTTACAATTCTTCTTGTCATTATTGGCATGAAAACTTTTTTTCTGATTGAACTAAGAGAAAGTAGTTGTATATATAATCCAATGTTCGGTAATCACAGTGGGTTATTGGTAAAACTGGCAATGATGGAAGCTATTGATTTAAGCCTTTTATAGCTCAACATTCGAATTTAGCTTTACGTTTCATGCCTTGTGGTTAAACTTTTCTGCTGGTTGACTAAGGACAAGTTTAAGCAAGACCTGTATAGCAAAATATTTAACTTTTGTATCTCCCAAGGTCAGTCAAATTCCCTCAGGGTTTACTTTGGAACCATGGATAGTATTTTGTATAGTTATTGTCAGTGTCAGTCATCTAGATGAGTCATGACCATTTCTTTACCAGTTTGTTCTCTGTGAAAGCCTGAGAGAATGTTTTCTCTCTAGGTGACTCTCCTTTGGCACACTATATATCTTCAATCCCTTTCCTCTGTAGCTCCATAATCTCTTTGAGCAGAAAACTTAGGAAACCACTGAGTTATAGTATGTTAAGCACAGGTTCTCTTATATCCTGAGTCCTCACTGACCTTGGAGGGCTAGGGCCAAAATATTGGCTATCCTTGTAGCCCTTCTTTTTATCTATTTTTTTTTTTTTTGGTCTGCAAACTTATATTCTTAACCCTCCAGAAGAAAAGCTTAGTGATACTATTACTCTATAACATAGGTACTTGAGCATAACATCACTGTCTTCCTGAGTATCAAACATCTTAGACTTGGAATTGGTATTTTCCATCAATCATTGATATTCTAATAAATCTCTATAGAACATGATAAAAGCAGTTACACATTTTTACACAGACATTTAAAAATCTAAGTATATACCAAATTGTAGCCAGTCAATCCTATGGCATTTTTCCTAGTCTCTTACTCTCATTTAATACTCCTTTTTGTTTTCTTGTAAGCCAACCATACTTGAGAGAGTGTATAGCCATAACTGGAATTACATTAGAAGCAGCACACATCTAAAAGACCAGAATGACAGGCATCCCAAGCATATTTTTACTGTTACACAATGTTTGACACTGAGGATAGCAAAATGTTTTTAAAATAATGGTGCTTTGAAGAGTGGAACTTGTGAAGAAACGCAGTTGGGAAGAGATTCAAGGATCAGATGAGGATAACAAACAGCCCAGAGCTAGCTAACAGTAGAAATGAGGGGGGCAGGGGGAGTCTCAGAACAGCCTTCTTGGGACCACAACAGATATTAAGTACCAGCTTCTGAACATATTATTTCCTCAGAGCCATAGTTTGATGGGCTGAATTGCGTGTATGCCCAAGGGCATTGGTGAAAATAATAGAGCAAACAGTGGAATTTAAAACATGAATGTGATCATGGAATGAGGGGAAGAACTCAATACCACTGTCATTCCTTGGTGGCCTTGAGCCTATCTCAAACTATGGCTGCCTAGGGAGCAAGATCTCACTCCTAGAGGTTCGGTACTGTAAAGTAGACTCTACTAAAGGAAAACAGTTCATCATTAAAATATGAACAATCAGACATCAATAATGAACTTCAGAGGGCACAGACCAGAAACCAGGAAAGAAGGGAAAGAGAATAAAGCCGTACAAGAAACACAAACACACACACACTCCTCTTGGGATTAAGCTAGTAAAAACGGAAGCTGATTTTGATAAGACATAGGTGTCAAACCTTTAAAGAAACCTTGCAAGTTTAATTCAAAAACTATAGTAAAAAGAAATTGAAGACTTATTTTAATGCATAATGTGGGAGTCATAGATATTAAAACTTCAAAACAAATGCTACAACATAGACTTTAAGTGTTGTGAAGCTTACTTTAGACGGTATAAGGCAGGCTCCTCTTCAATCACCCGAGTTTCTCCCATGATAGAACACTGTAGTATTTTCAGGTTCCTCTACACAGCCCCTGTAGCCTGTGCTTTCAAACCCTCTTATTTTTATGTCAATATTCCTAACTGGGTGGCTCACCAGTACTTTTATTCACATTGCATTTATCCGAGGTTAAGTGTGCCCAAGGAGAGATACTGTATTTATTTCAGTAATTGGTCTGGTCAACTAAACCTGTAATTCATCTTAGGTTTATTGAATGATAATAGCTTTTCTTTCTTCACTATACCTTGGCATTAGCAGAAAGTTCATGACATAGAAGACACTAATAAAAGCTAAATGTCTACTTTTATATGGCATCTGTCTAATATGCATTTGTATGTCTTGAAAGATTGAAAACTGCATAATTAGCTGACTATATTTAGTAGTAAAGACTTGCTATTGACATCAGTAACTTATGTTTTTTAAAAGTAAAGATCACTTCTTCCACAACTCTAGAGGCAAATACACAATTTTAAAAAATCTAGCCACTTACAGAAAATGTTAAAAGTAACTTAGAGGAGCTATATGCATGAAATCAAAACAGTATACTGGAGAAAAGTCAAGACTAACAATTTGGTAAATGAAATGTGGACTTAAATAAGACAATATATTTCAAAGATGTCAATCATATTTACATTGATTTATAACTTCAATGTAATTCCAAACATCCTAATAGGACTTTAAGGATATTCAAAAATAATTATAGAAAAATTAGTAGGAACAAAGAAAAGAAAATTTTCAAAAGAATGGTGAGGCTCTCCTTCCATTTCCAGGTAATAAAATATATTAAAGTGTTAGAATTAGTGTATTTTATATTTTATAAATATATAATCTTAGAAATTAATACCTTGTACATTATTGTTATTATCATTCAACTATCATGATTAGTGATTGTTTATTAGTGACTAATAACTGAAATTTGTAGATTATTTATAAAAAAGTGATAGAGACATGCAAGTTATTTCAAAAAGAGAAAGTTCCAGTTTCAAAAAATGCACAGTATTTCTTAATCACTTTATGTTAATAGAAAAATATTTTCAAGAGAGTGTTTTTCTTAATTGTGAATTTAATTTCAATAAAACATTAAGCTTCTCAAAGAAAGTGTTAAAATTAGTAACGAAGCATAGCCTGGTATACATTTAAAAAACATCTACTTTCATAAAAAGAATAGAACTAATAAAAAAGAATGCAAATGCAAACCATAGTGAGATAGGATCGTCCCCCAGTAACAAAGCTCATCACCAAAAAGACTAAAAGCAATAAGCAATGGTGGAGATATGGAAGAAGGTAATCTTCCATGTTGGTATGAATATAAATATATTAGCTTTCCCATCACTGAGGCAAAATACTGAAATGCCCACAATATAAAGGAAGAAAAGTTTATGTTGGCTCTCTGTCTTAGTGTATGTGGGTATTTGCATGGCCATTTATTCATTCATGCTCTATTAAGCCAAGAAATGACGCTGACCTATTATCTTATCATTTTGTACATGAAAAAGGAAGATTACATACCAATATATTAGCAGTGGCTATTTGATATGAGTAGGATTTTAACTTTTTACTATGTCTGGGGGTACTTCATTACATTTTCTACAATAAATGTTTTATATTACTAAAATAGAGATAACACTAAAGAGGAAATATACCATTGTTGGTTTTCCTTTTTTAAATCTTTCCTTTTACACAAGAAGGAACTAGCAACTCCGTCATCCCGGGATACTGGTTTTTGCGGAGAAATCCATTGAGCTGCGTTTTTGATGGCAGCAGGCATCTGCTGAGGGCGTTGAGTTCTCACACAGCACAAGAGGACCGGGTCCTTGCTTGGCGTGGCCTGAGGGCCTTGGTCACTGCCTCCTGGGATTGTGTCTCCCTCATTTCACTGCTTAAAATGCTGTTGAATGTGGCTTTTCATGATTTTAAGAAGGAAATTTAAATAAGTGCACATGCTTGTTCTGAGAGCCAAGTACTGACGGGAGGAAAAGGGTGTGGGGGAAATCTTCAGGGACAACTTGCGACTTCATTTTCTCACTACGTAAGCACATAGTTCTGCCATTCTTTCTCCTTGCATTTCACAAATAACACAGACCAGCATAGCAGTACCAATTCCTTAGAACTAGACTGTTGCATTTAGAAGTTTCAGTAACGATCCTAACACGGACAGCTTGTGGACATCAGGCACTTACAAGGCACCACTCCTAAATTCTTTGCACGTTTTACCTTCTTTAATCCACGTGAGTACTCTAGAAAGGTGATGCTATTACTTCTTTTCAAATTTAATTTTATTTTGAATAGTACAAACAAAAGCAAAAACAAATAGCAGAAACAGGATAGCATATATGTTACAGATTTTCAAAAAAAAGAACAGCTAATTAACAATGGTTGTTCTATTATCTATTTTTCTCATCAGGTCTGTTCGCAGACATCGTTATGCAAAGTTGGACAAATAATTGAATACTACTGCTTACTTTCAAGAAAACTTAAGTTATTTTTTCTGGTCTGGTGATACTACAACTATGCTCGGGTCCCAGTTACTCTTCTCTCTTTGCTGGGACGAATACCCAACACTGAGATTGAAGGAAGGTTTATTTAGCTCTCAGTTACTGGAGGTTTCAGTCCACACTCAGCTGAGTCCAAGGGCAGAGCAGCACATGGCAGAGAGCAGCAGTTCATGGCAGTGATAAAGTACAGAGAGGGAAAGGAGGAATAACAGCAACAATCGTGACAGAGGGCAAGTCTGCCTTCTTTATGATACATTTAGGCTATCCACACCTGGCTGGGTGCAGCACTCACACCCATAATCCCAGCAGTACTCAGATCCCATAACCCCAGCCTTGGATCATGAATTAAACACAAACTGTAGAACTGCACCTCAATAACCACATGAGGCTTTGGGAGGACAAACACCCACAATCCATAACAGCTCCTGTTCTCTGAGAAGGAAACTGGTAACTTTATATGTCTTTGGGTAATTATTTCAAGGCCACAGATCTTGGGAAGTAACAGAGGCCAGCGCCAAATATTGTGACGCATAAACTATAATTCTGAAGCATAAGTTACATAACTTTTTACTGGGTTGTGGCAGAAACTAGGAGAAGAAGGCATGGGAATCATGAGAGAAGCCAGAGAAATACAAGGTCTGTGTCTCATTTACCTCCTAGGGAAACTTGCCTAAGGTGAGATTTACCTGGGAAAGATGAAGTTACAGAAGTCAGAGAGCAGTGTATGTAAACACATGCCTGAGTGCATCTGCACCTGAATGTGAGAAAGCCCTAGAGCTGCTTCACTTGGGTGAAGAACACAAGTTTTTTGGTTGGTCTTGGATCTCAGAAAGGGAAGTAGATTAAACTGCAGCCACAAGGTTTAGATAAAAAAGCATGTCTGCATCTTGTACTTTCAACAACTATAACGATAATATTATGCAATGTGTTAACTATTGTAAAATAATAATAATAATACATTTAAAAAAAAATTTTTGTTTGGATCTGGAGTGTCTCCTCAAACTGTATATTGAGGTTTAATTGCCTACCTAGGACACTGTTGGGAGGTGGTAAGACCTTTGGGACTAGCGGCTTAGAGGAAGGAATAGAGGTCCCTGGAGATTGCCCTGGTAGCGACCCTTAGCCCCTCTCTCCTTCTGTAGACAAAAACCTCTGAAACTATGAGTACAAGTGAATCTTTCCTTCTTTTAAATTGCTTTTCTCAAGTATTTTATCATAATAACAGTAAGATAATCATCCCAACTATAAGAGAGTCTTGATATTATAAGTATCCAAGTTGGCAACCTCTGGCCCTGATTCACAAAAACATGAGATGGTCACAAATTTTCCATGTGTTCCTGTGAAACACACACACACACACACACACACACACACACACACACCCCAAGACCTATCACTTTATGTTGTTTTGCTCTAGGATGAACATGTAACCAAGCGTATCACCTTATGGAAAGGTTTCTGTCTGGAGCATATTTTGAATGCTAAGCCTATGATGAAGACAGCTAACATAAGACTGACTTTCCAACTTTCTTTGTCTGAAAATTATATCTTAGCATTCTATAAGTACAACTTAAGGAAATATCTCTTCAAATTCCTTGAAAAATTCTCAGAACTAGCTCAGGTAGTATCCATAAGAAAGCTATAATAAACTTTCATTGCTTTAAGGTGGAAGGGCTTTTATTTTACCATCCAGTGATAACTAGGCCCAAGATCCTTAATGGTGATCATATTCACTATCGAAGAACCTTGTTCTGGTCCTGTGATAGTTACAGTACGCTTGGCAGCTTTCAGGCCTGCAGAGTGCGCCTGGGTATACTGAAAAGAGATGGTGATGCATTGCTGTTTGACTTAGCTTATTTTCAGTCCCCAAACCCAGTGAAATATTTTGAGAGGAATTATATCCTCATCGGAGGAACTATATCCTCATCTTCATTCCAAAGCTCAATTTTTTTTTAATAAAAAAGAAGTTCAAGAAAAGCAGGTCACTGCAAAGGAACAGCCCGTGAATGTGTGAAAATGTTCAACGATTTATAAATTGAGAGAAAATTGAAAGACTGTGTTCATCTTTTAACTTGGTACATATTTTTAAATCAAAACACCTCAGTTGGCAAGAGTGAGGTGCAACCAGCACTGTTCTAGCAGGAGTATAAATTGATGTAGAATTTCTGATGAAAAATTTGGCATGATATAGCAAAGGCTCTAAAAATCTATATTTTGACCCGAAACTTCTGAAGCTAGAAGTTTTTACATAAATATAAGAGCTATATACAAAGCTACATACTTTAGGGTCTTTACTAACATGTCATTTAAAAATTACAAATTCTAAACAACTGATGTACTAATTTTTGATGCCATATGACTATTAATTAGAGTATTTTTCACTGATGTGAAAAAATATTCACAATATATCACTTAACAAAAGATATAGACTATAAACTACTATGCATGCTATTATTTCATTTGATTTTATATATAATGCACTGTATATGCATAAATAGAGAACAGAATGAATGAGAAATAGATCAGAGAAAAATAGATATGGGAATATTACCACCTATGACACATATCACATACAGTTGTACCGTATTAGGAGTGAGTTCAGAATTTGCTGGGGAAAGACACAAAGCCAAAAATATTAAGTTGTGGCACAAATTTTGTGTGTGTGGGAAAATAACAGATTGTGATATGACTTCTGGGAGCCAGTCAACGCTTTGTTGAAAGCCGATGTTTAATTTCCTGCAATTGTATATCCAAATACAGATTCATGAGTTCTGATATCAGGGTCTCAGTCAATAACAGTGGACAAGACTGGCCAGTGTCCTCTCTGAACTCCTTCATATGCATAAAAGCTATACTGCAGTGATTACTAAATATGTCTTGAGCTCAATGCTGAGCAGTGTGGGCTATGAATTCAGATAGTGCTTCGCTACCTTTGTTACCTAGCTACAATCAATCCTTATATTCTTGAAAACCCCAAGCTTCAGAGAGTTCAAGAGTCCTGCTTAGATCACAGGCAGTCAGTGCCAGGCAGGGAGTGGAATCCAGTTCTTCATTGCTAACCCTGCTCTAGTATTGGCTGGGACCTCTGCTGTAACCCTGCCTCCCACCCATGGTTCCACTGCCCTGTAGCTATTTTAAGTGTGCTATTCTCTCAAAGTGTACCTGTTTCTCTTTCTATGAGAAGCCTTTTGAGAGCTTTATTATACATAACCTGATAATATCTGATGGAGAAAAAAGCAAAGGAATATATTTGCCAAAATTCAGTTAGGTGTATGTTTATAAGAACCTGCATTTTGGAAAGAAAAAAGAGGTCTAACAAAGCCAATGTGCTTTGTATGCATATTACTATAGCATGGAGCTAAGATAATATGGGTTTATACATTGCTCAAGAAACATTAACATGAAAAAGCACTTCTGTCCTTAACAAAAATTTTCACTCACTCACAAAATCTGGCTGAAATCATGATAGCATAAGAAAGTAAATCTGATAATAATAAATGTCTCTAAGATGACTTGGGAGACAGAATACCCAGAAGAGGTGGCCAAATTTTCTAGCAAGCTGCTGTGTGGACCCTGAGCCCAGACACAGTGCTCTTCATCTCTTGGCTTGCCCCAGAGTAGGGGGGAGGCAAGCAGTCATCTGGGTGGGCTGCCCAAACAACTCATTGTTCTTCACCGGGAGAAAGGAAGAACATAGGTGACCCAGCAAGAACATTGCAGAGCCAGATGGAAGAGCCCAACTCTGCTCTTTTCAGGGCTGGCCCCTTTAGACTTCATCAAACCTTATTCCACCCCTAGGGCCTGGTTTGAAATGATACAAAAGTGATCTTACTTTTACCCATGTCTATAATTGTTCAGTTTCCCAAAGTTTAGTTGTGTGGCTTGTACTAGACCACTCAGTACAAGATAAGAGGTCCTGTATTCCTGTCATTTTTCTGAATAGCCCGGAGAATACATCAGGCTAACAGGCAGAGGTGAGAGCTGAGTTGTAAAGAGATCGCTGGCCAAATTCTGTGGGAAACATAGCCCTGGAAATCCCCTCGGACAGCACACCACCACATCAAGCTGTTATGCTGCCCTGCCAGGCAATTCCTCTTCGATGTTTTGTTTCCAATACCCCTCCCATTCTTCCTTGCTTCCTACTCCTGAGCCTTGGTCCAAGTACCTCTGAATGATCAGAGCAGGCACTGAGATTGCTTGACTTCATGATGGCAGATGGCTGAAAAATAGGACATTATGCCCAGCAGAATCAGGCTGATTGACCCTAATGTCCCCTCCATCATGACCACTAGCTGTATTCGGATTTCATTAGTACCTCACTGTATTATAGCTCCACAGTCGACTCCTCACCCACCACTGTTACTATTTACAGGCTCCACCACAGCACTTAAGACCTGACCAAACAGAAAAGGGGAACAAAATTCTTGAAGATGGTGTCTTCTTGGGAGAGTCGTGCTCTGCCCATTTATTAATCTATCTGACCCTCCTTATCCTCAGAAAGCTTGCAACCTTGCTTCTTTTGCCTTGGTGGGGAAGGAACTGATTTAACAATACGACTTTCTGTTTCTAACTTTCATTGGCCACTGAATAAATTACTCCCTGTTTTTACTTCAACAACCTTTGCTGTTGAACCAATAGGCTTTGCTCCAGAATGTTAAAAAGCTGAGATTTGGCTTCATACAAATCGGGTTAACAAGGCTCCTTTTTCCTGCACAGTGTCTTTTTAAATAGCAATTATACCAGCAGGGGCTGGCTTTGTTGTCCCCACTGTCTGATCAGACAAGGAGCAAAAGCTTGCAAGACGAACTGACAGAAATTCCAGTTCTTGCTCAAATCTGCTGTCTACTGGGGAACAGATGTACTTGGCTGACCGTGGGGTGGGCAAACAGACAGGGGCTCAGAACTGACAGTCTACAGGCATCTCTCACCATCCTGGGAAGAATTCCCAAACAGCATTTAGAAAGAATTCAGAAAATCATTTTCCTGACATAGCCTGCAGCTGGTCACAAAATCCAGACATGTCATTGCAAAAATTCACTTTGACTTTATGTTTTCCTTCTTAATTATTTTTTCTGGATTATTTATTTATTTATTTATTTATTTATTTATTTATTTTTAATTTTTTTTTAATTTTATTTATTTTTTTCTTGTTTCAGAACCTTTGTTTGTTTATTCACTCATTTTTATGGCCGGCTCAGCCCTCCCCGAGGGCAGGGCTGGCGCAGCATGTGGTGCCGGGGATTGAACCGCGGTCCCTGAAGCTGCTCAAGCTTTCCCAAGCAGGGGCTTTAGACCACTGAGCCATCCCGCCGGGCCCAGGATAATTTAGATTTTAGGAATATGATAAATGCTCAAGATATCCTAAAATAGTTCTGTATATGTGCTTCTGTTGTTATAAATAATGTTGTCTTAATCTTCATGACTTTAAAAATCTTAGTCCACTATGATATTGAGAGATCTAGCCAATATCTTTCAATTATTCTGAGGAAAACTGAAATGGAATTGAACAAACTTGAATTCATTATTCTTATAAATTATGAAGACATAAAATAGGTGTTCTGAGAAACTCTAGGAGAAAGAACTGGTTTTTAAGTACAATAGGAAAAAAATAAGACTGGAAGACTGGTTTCCTCAGAATGGAAAAAAAAGTAAACATAATTTTAATTAATCTTAACAAGGTATGTGAACTTTTTAATGATCCACTTTTCATCTGTGAAATGTAAATAGCTGTTCCTACATGGGTAGTAAATTTTAGGAAGGAGGTCTGGCTTACAGTAAGAATTTCTTGCTCACCCCCACCACCATTGTTATGAGTGTTATTTTCATTTTCAACTCTATAGATAACACTGACGCCACAAAAAGTGGAAATTGTATGCTGTGGGAGCTCTGTTAGGGGATTAGGACGCTGCGTGGACATTCATCCTCTTTGTCGCTGCTCACACATAGCTTTTCTGTCAGGGAGGGGCATGTAAATAGGGATCACTGGTCTCAGCAGGACTGCTACCTGTCAGAGCCAAAGTCCCCTTCACCTGAAAATGTCCTTCATGCACATCCCTGCACCACAGTCTAGACTCACACCTAAAAGGTAAAGTCCACAAAATCCTAAAATGGCTACTTTTTCTTCAGGACTAAAATAACATTTGTCACCTAAGGAGCTCTTGATATAAGCCTATTGCATGTTTAATTAGTAAAACCAGAGAGCACTGTACAGGCACCACCATTCAAATTATGACTAAAAATATGACAATACAAGGATTTCAAATGTGTAGGTTAATTTAGCATGAAGAGGTTATTGTGGGGGAAAGAAACATTAGAATAAACGAAAGCCCAGAGTGAAATAACTCAGTTGTTAAGAAAACTGAAATGACAGAATACGCACAGGTTAGAGTAATGTATAAATATGTATGCTTATTTATTTATTTATTTATTTATTTATTTATTTATTTATTTATTTATTTATTACTACAGGGTCTACAGGGCCTCACTATGTAGAGCAGACTTGTAGTGGTTCTCTGGCTTACAGCCTTCCAAGTGCTTGAATTATAGGTGTGTGCCACCATGCCCAGTCTCATTCTCCAGCTCAGAACACCCTGGGGGTGCACAGCATGCCAAGGATTGAATCTAGCCATGTTAATTTAAGGAAAATACAAAGCAACCCGTGGTTTGAAGGATGGCTTGGTTGAATGTTAAAAGCTCACTTCTTATATATGAAATATATATATATATATATATATATATATATATATATATATACATATATATATACATGAAGATGATATACAACGAGTGCTGTTTTCAAATACCTATCAGCTGAGCAAGGTGGTATATACCTGCAATCCAAGCACTTGGGAAACTGAGGCAAGAGGATTTCTGCTAGTTTGAGAACAGGCTGGACTGTGCAGTGAGTTCAAGGCTGGCCTGAGAAACACAGCAAGATTCTGTTTCAAACAATCAAACAAACAACAATAACAGAAACAACAACAACAAACTCAGCCAATCCCTTAATTTTATGTGGCAAATTCGATAGGGTGAACTATATGGTGAGTAACTCTTGAATCTAAAGAGTAGACTTCTGATGATGCTTGGAAATTGACAATAAACTAAGAACACCTTTGCTCCTTGGTTTGTCTCTGTACCCTACCTTTATCCTACCTTCTGCCAGAAGCAAAGGACCCCAAGATGGTTGAGGGCAGAGTGCAAGCAGTCTATGCCCCTGCATCACATCCTATAACAAAAGCCTTCCAGAAAGCTCGTCATCTACATCAGACTGACATGAATTAGAGATGGCCCTCTTGTACACAGGGTCATTTAAGCCCGAGACTTAGCAGGCCTTTGCTTTACCAGGGTCTATTTTACAGCATAGATCCACCATTTTGACTATTATACTATCTCTTTTATTTTCATTTTTACTTATTTATTTATTTATTTTGTACTTTAGGGAAGGGTCTACAAGGTATTCAGGGTCTTACTACTACATCAGACTTGTAGTGATCCGCCTGTTTACAGCCTCCAAAGAACTGGAATTATAGGCATGTGCCACCAAACCCAGTCTCAATTGCTATCTTAGCACACCCCAGATGTGGGGCTGGCATGGCTGGCCTGGAAATCGTACACTATCTTTTTTTAAGACTACTTTTATTGTTTCATATTCAGCTCTGATTGAATCTTTGCCTACATTATAATCAGAATGAGTAACTACTTAAACAATTTAGCCCATCGGATTGGTAGCTTTGCATTAAGTCTGCTATTCCCTTGCAAATTTGGCACATTACAACATGATTAGCAAGTAGTGTATTGAATTTTGTCACTATTTTCCATAATAGAGAAAGTGAGCATCTATTAAGGAAATTAAGAATAAAGCATTGAATATTTTCAAGATCAGATAATTTGATTTGAGCTAAGTCTGTCAAGTTTCTCTAAAGCTTTACTACTTCTTTTTCCTCTGATGTCTAGCTTGATGCTTATTCCAATTTCTGGTTAATATAAATAATTCATTTCAACTGATTTGTTAACTTTGATGGAAGGAGAGAAATAGGCAGGCAGGTATATCAAGAATTTATATAAAATTTAGATCCTTGTTCCTCCAGGGAGCCCTGACTTCCAGAATGTTCTTTGAGAAATGCTTTCTGAAGAACAGCTCCCTAAGAGGTTCAGACCCTGCTTGTACACACAAAACATGTGATAAATGCAGCAATAATCCAAAATCCATAGGGATTTTACATGTCAAGCCCTCAAACAATTGAAGTGAATTAGACCATGGACTCTGAGTGGAAGAAGCCAAATGTCCCCTCATGACTCCCAAGAGAAGGGGATTTACAGGAAAACAGGCAGATTTGCACGCACGCTGGAGCATCGTCTTCTGAGCCCTGAGAGCCATCTGACCTCGCGCCTCAGCCCATCTCTCTCTGGGTACCTCTGCATGCACATTAACACAACCTCCAGATAACTGGTGGAGTTATCCTAGCTATTAGTTCAGTAATTGTATTTTAATCTCGGATTTAGAGAGAAAATTACATGAATATAGAAATTAACCAACACTTAACCTTTAGTTATTCAACTCTGAGTTTAAGCAAAATTCTAAACCTCGAGAGGGCCAGTCACTTCTGAAGTGAAATTTTAAGCCTGTGTATATGTAATATCCACATTCTTGAAGAGAACTTCAGGAAGAAAAAATAGTTATTTAGGATCTTTTCATCCCAAGTTAACTAATGAGAATATTTTAATGTGTATTCTATGTAAAATTATGTTAAAAGTTGTATTATAAAAAGAATTTATAACATATTTTCTTTCAACATGTACTGTCTTTCAAATCATTAAAATTCTCTCATAAATGTTTCTAAAATCTATATATTTCATACTATAACTGTACCAGCATTTAATTCATACTATCTAATCTAGAACATAAAATTCAGTGATTAGCTGGTTCTTTGTTTTTGTTTTTGTGGAGTTTTGGATCTTTTTGTTTGTTTGCTTGTTTGTCTTTTGTTTTTTGAAACAGGATTATATTATGTAGTCCAGGCCAACCTTGAACTGACTGCATATAGCCCAAGCTGATCTCGGACTAGCACAGACCATGCCTGAGCCTCCCCAAGTACAGAGTGTACACTACTATTCCCAGCACATAGATTTTTAAAATAGTATTCATTGTTATATAGCATCTTTATATATATATATATATATTTTATTTTTACAAGTACTTCTATAAGTTAACTACATACAACTGGCCCAGAGGATACAAAAAACTTTGAAATTTATTTTGGCTTGCTAATGTATTCCTAAACATAAGACTATACATTATAACATATGCTCTATCTACTGAAAGGTAGTAATAGCAACTTTTAGCCTTTTCTATTTTTTTTATATTCCAGATATGAGAATTTATTATTTTACATTGTCTTTTTTATAGTTTTATTACTTTTAATAAGAAATAACAATGAAACAATTTCAAAGCACGTTAGTAGGACAGCCACAATAATTCATATAATGCATATTGTTGCCTTCATGGTAGTTGTTCAGAGTACAAGATGCAGACATGACAACTTTTCTAGACATTATTAATGCAAATATTTCTTCTCACTGAGCTAAGATAAAGTAGTTAACTGTATAGTTCAATATTCCATAACAGCAGTTGATTATCAGCATTGTCATGAGCTGTTGACTTGAGCCTTTTATAGCTCAGCATAATATTCTGGCTTTACTTTTTATGCCTCATTGTTAAACTTTTCTACTGGATGATTAAGGCCAAGTTAAAGCAACACCTATACAATAAAATATGTAACTTTTGTATCTGACAAGGTTAGTGAAATCCCCTCAGGGTTTACCTTAAAGCCATGTAAAGAGTTTTGTAGAACTTTTGTCAGTGTCAGCCATCTGGGTGAGTCACAGCCATTGCTCAAACAGTGAAAGCCTGAAATTTTTCTCTTTAGGTGACTCCCCTTAGGCACACATCATTGATACCTTGCCCCTGTGGCCCCATAATCTTGTTGAACAGAAAATTTGGGATGCCACTGAGTTATATGATATTACGGTGCAAGTTCGCTTATGTCCTGAGTCCTCATTGACCTTGAGGGTTAAGGCCAAAATATTGGCTATCCTTGTATGTTTGTGCTCCTATGTTTAGAGCAGCACAATTTGTGATAGCCAAATCTTGGAAAAAAGCAAAATGCCCATTACCTGAGAAATGGTTGAAAAAGATGTGGTATTTTTATACAACGAAATATTAGTCAGCAATAAATATGATAAACTCGAAGCCTTCATATATAATTGGATATATCTTGAACTCATAAGTGAAATAGACCTGACCTACATGTATAGACATCATATAGTTTCACTAATGTAAGGACTGAAAAGAAATAAAAATGGAAAAGTATAACATAGCTAAATGGAAATCAAGAATTTAAAGATTAAACAATGAAGAGACAGCAAGCCGAAAAGTTAGGAAATACAGCAGGGGCAAAAACATGCACTTATATACACAGGATGAATTAGAAAGTGGTCCTCAGAAACTCCAACAGGTTTTTGATAGTCAAAGTAGCAATGTATGAGAGACTAAAACCATGCTTAGAATGCCTGTCATTCTGGTCTTTAGATGTGTGCTGTTTCTAATGTCACTTCAGTTATTGCTATACTCTCAAGTAAATGTTTGTTTAAAAAAGAAAGGAGAGGTAATAAAAGAGAATAAGAGACAAGGGAAAGAGCCATAGGAATGACCTGCTACAATTTGGTATATGGTTAGATTTCTAAATTGCTGTGTAAAAATATATGCAACTTCTTTTTAATCACATTCTATAGGTATTTATTAGAATATCAATGATTGATGGAAAATACCACTTCTACCTTAAATATAAGGCATTTGATATTCAGAAAGACAGTGATGTTTTCCTCAAGTACCTATCTTATAGTGTAACAGTATCACTAAGCTTCTCTTCTGAAGGATTACAACTAAGTTTGCAAACCAAAAAATTAGGGAAAAAGAAGGGCTAGCCCTTTCTATTGATGCATACCTTTCATATGTGGATGCATGTAGGACTAAGTGCTTATGATATGTGTTAAAAAGTTCTTGCCGGCCCTGCCCATGAGACACACTGAGATGATGAATGAAATTTGGCACGGTGGCACACGCCTATGTTAGTGAGTTTGTGAGGCTGAAAACAGGCGGATCACTACCAGTATGATCTATGTAGTGAGACCCTGTAGACTATATACTAAAAACATAAAAAATACAACTTAAAAAGTTCTGACGTCCCTCTTACCCTGGGGTTCAGAGCCCCTAGATTCATGCATGTCTGTCTGTATGTGCATGTGCATATTTGTGTGTGTATGTGTGGTGGGGAATGGTGTACCCACTCCAGAGGACAGGCCTAGGTAGCCCATGAGAGTGGAGCAACAGTGTGCAATACCAGCTGTCTTTAAAGATGACTGCCTGAAGCAGACCACTTAACTACTCCACATTCAATGACCATTCTCCTAGCCTCATTAGAAAGGGTCTGTCACTTCATGTCCCAGTGTATTGTGACCAACAGGGTTGGCTCCTCTCCAGGTACCATCAACTTTACAGAAATCAATGTTGTGGTGGTTGCCCATTCCAAGAATAATCACTTTAAAGACTCCTTGAATTTATAAAATCGATAGCAAGGCAAGCCACTGCAATCTGCGTAATTAAATTGCTCCCAAGTACCTTCATTTTATTCTCTAAATGATTGTCGGAGAATTCATTGGAGTTCCAGAGACCCCAGCACTTGATTCACATTTACCCTGTTCCTGAGGTCAAGGCCTCTGACAACACAGCTAGAGCACTGCATGGGAGGAGAGAGGCCAGATAGAAACACAAGCACTCCCAGAGTGTCAGCTGTGCGTCTAGAGGGGCAGGCAGTCCAAAGCCACTCGCCAACACACATCCTCTCTGCCAGACAGTGGTTGGCACACATTCACTCATTGAGATTGATGGCAGATGAGTCTGTCAGGTGGGAATTGGGTCACACTCTTAAAGGCATTGCAGTGAAACGGGGAGGATTTGGAACCAATACCCTTGCTATAAGGAGGGGTAGTGGGTGCAGATATGAGCAAGAAAGAAGCAGGAGCTTGTGCGCCCCTTTGTCAGAAACACTGAGCCAACCAAGCTGGTTGGTCCACCAAGAGTGGAGCTGGTAGGATGCACAACAGGAAGACAACGGAATGGCGCCCCCCATAGGGCAGGTGGTGAAGACTCGCTCACCAAAGTGGCATTATTGGAAGGTGGCCCAGCCATTAAGACACAGAGTCTAGTGGAGGGTCTTTAGGTTACAGGGGTGCCCTTGATGGAGTACTGTGAGACCCCACTCCTTTCTCTGTCCCATCTCACTTCCCTGCACTGAGGTGAGCCATGCTCCTCCACAGGCCTCCTCATCACAGGCCTAAGAGCAATGGAGCCAAACAGTTATGCACTGAAACTCAAAGCTGCAAGGAAGGATAAGTTGTTTCTCTTTTCATTTACCTTTCAAGATATTTGTTATCATGAAGCACCCCTGGTGAATGACGAGAGAATCTTCATGGGTTAAACTTTTATGGAAACTCACAAAGGGTTCTACACTTTTCCATTCATTTCCCAAGCTTGTAATGCCTCATGCTGATGTCACGAGGTGTTGACTCATTTTGAGCAGCGGCATGAACAAAACTAAATGTAGAAAGGAAGTCATATTTGAGGGTCATTAACACTTTAATTTTATCTGTAAGATTTCATTAATTCCATTGTCTGTCTTCAAAATAATTGTTTTAGAAGTAACTGGCACGCATACCTTAAGGAAAATGATCTGATGATAAGATGCAAAAATTAACATTTCCTGAATGGTAACATAGGTCTTGAATGTGTAATAAGTAAAATGAAATTAAAATACATCTTGAATATAAACACGCAGTGTCTTAAAATGACTGAATACTCAGACTTTGTCGGTATAAGTCCTCTCTGGAGCATGTACCCATCCTGTATGGGTTTGAAAATTCTCAGAGGAACAAGTAGCAGAGATGCTCTCAGAATATCCCTTGTGTCTAGATCTGAACTCCTACTTGCTTGATATTCGCTAATCTTAGCCTTGTATTTGTAATCTGCACAATGGATGGGACACTGTTTTTCGCAAAGGGAGGAGGCAGAGTTGATCACTGGAGACTGAACTCATAGACTTCATGTTAGCATCTTCTTCCCTGGTTTTATTACTTTTTTTTTTTTAATTTTGAGGCACAATTTAGTCCAGGCTGGGTTCGTGCTTGTGACCCACCTTCCTCGCTTTCACTGACTGCTGTGAAGCATGCACTTCCACGGCCAGCTGAAATGATGCTATTCTATGATGCAATGCAAGTGAATAGCAGAATTCCTTGCATGGAGTGCCTAATTCATGTCAGCTGTGTAAATGGTGACCACAAAACAGAAGCTTCAGAGAAAAAAATAAGTTTTAAATCATACAGCATTCAAATTTGTAGCCTAACTTGGCTATAGGCTGAAATGCAGACATCTCCAATCAATCTACAGTGTATACAGCATAAAACAGAGACTTTTCTAGTATATCAACAGGCCATAGTTGACAAGACTTTGTGGTGACTCGAAGAGGCCCATGTTTTGCCTCATCGCTGCTGTCACCATCCTTAAAATTGTTTTCAAGTCCCATTGAAGGTAGTTGCCACACCACTACTATATCCCCACAGACAAGAAGAAGAAAGAACAAAGGGTAATGTAAAAGATGTCCATTAGCTTTCCAATATTTGACTTTGAATGCATGGCCGATCATTGTGCCTTCTACCAAGTGCTATCTTTTAACACTGGTTTTACTGTTATATACTGTCATAGCTTATAGAAAAACATTAGGAGTTAAGAAAACAGATCATGCTCCCATTGAGAAAGACAGGCCTTCTCCAGGGCCTCAGTTTCCCTGCCTGTAGACTGAGGAAGTTGAGTGAGATAGGTCATCTGAAGCCCTATTCTGGGCACTTCCCTGTTGCAAATACTCCTAGCTTCCTTAGGAGGGGAGAACAGAGGAGAGAATGTGAAAGGGGGAGAGGTGTTGGGTAGGGGGGAGGAGAAGGAGAGAGCAATGTGCCGTGACCAGGTGGACTCACAAAAGGAGGAGGAGGAGCAGAACATCACTGTCAGTGCCACAGAACTGCCTCATGGCTACCACTTTGTGCTGCACATACACGGCATCCTATGAGCAGTAGCAGTAGGGCACCAAAGGTTTCCCTACAGCCCACCCTACTCTGTGTGCCCGCAGACATCTTCTACTTTACTGCTTATGGCCTTGTAGGTCCATTCCACCGTGTTCTGGCCACACCCAAACTCTCTTACAATTCTTCGATCATTGTTTCTGTGATCTACAATGACCCCTTTTCCAATCCTCGCCTTGGCTCTCAGGACTAATTTCGTGATTAACTCATCTCATGGCATTAATATCTCACAAGGAACAAAGAAGACAAAATTACATTTTAAAATATCCTTCTAAGTGGATGTTATTGCATGACAGCCACCTCCTGTATGAACTTTATGTGAGATTCGTAGCAATACCTCCACTCTAGGGATGAGAAAAAGAGGCTTAGAGAGAAGTTAAGTAGAGTCACAGCTAGTAGGACCCTGAAGTCTGGACTCAAACCCAAGTTCATCTGCCACCCAAGTGCATAAATCATCACAATTTTAATTCAGGAAATAAATGTATTTATTTTATCTTCTCAATGTAGAACTTCTGCCTCTGATTTAAGCCCAAAATAATGAAAATATTGTGCTCCAGGGTCATCCTTTGCCTTCTCTACACTCCGTCCTGCTATCTAGTGGCACTGGGTTAGCCACATTTATTTCTGAACGCCACACTGAGGTTAACAGCCCTATTTACTTGCTGATGCTGGTCACGGAATGCCCAGCACATTTCTGCCAGTTGGCATGGCAGCCTCCTTGGCACTGCTAAATTCTATAGAGGAATTTTGCTCTCTAAACACAGGTCCCGATGCCTCAAGCCAGGTTCAGGAGAGTGCTGTCAGACCTCCCTACTGTGTGGCTCCCTGCACAGTTCCATGGATTCATTGCCCCTTGAGAAGGTCTTTTTTATCCTTCTGCAAAGAGGCAGAGTGAGGTTAGTATTTAGCTAACAAAGACACAAAGAAACGGATCAAGAAAGAATTTCAAAGCGAGAGGAGAATCAATAACCCAGTAGAAACACAGGATGAATGTAACACCTGGAAACATGTATTTCACCAGCTGTATTGTCACTCAGTCTAAAGAAGAACTCTATGAAAGCTTCCTGCCTGAGCCTGCTAACACAGCTAATTGCAGACAAATTATTAGCTGAATTCAGGTCTTCAAACTGTGTTTCACAGAATGCTAACTTTACAAAGGTGATTAAAGGTTTTCTGAAGAGAAAAATAGTTTAGTCAAAAAAAAAAAATTGGGAAAATCTAAGTTACATGAAATGAACAAGGTTTATTTGCTTTTTGCTGACATTTTTTCCAGGATCTTTCAATATGTTAATGAATATGAATTTACAAGAGGGAAATGGAAGTGTGCAGAATTTTCCAGATTATTCAACTTTCTTTGACCTCTATTAAAAAAAAAAAAAAAAAGATCCTGTTATTCTCCAGCATCTAACCTGGCTCATTTCCTCCCTAAAATTGTAGTTTTCATTGTTAGATTTGTTTCTTTGTTTGCTGGTATGCAGGTCTGTGTCCCAGTCCTTCACTTGCTGGTGGTGGTCAAGGAATACCCAGGACGCTTCTGTCCAGGGTCATAGGTCTTTGTCACTGGACTCAAAAACACCCAAGAGGCTGCAACCAGGGCAGTTTCCTTCACTTGTATCCCAGCATCCACTGCTGAGTCAGACACAGAGGCAACATTAGAATTATAACTGTTTTTTTTTTTTTCTATATATGATTATTCTATGTAAAGCAGTTGGCAAAATGTGAGAAGGAAAATAGCATGTCTTCATTTGGTGTTAAACATAAGCAGCATTATTATTCCTTTTAGAGGCAAAGAGATGAAGGCACAAGCAGCACAGGAACTCGCTCCAGATCCCACCAGCGATGTGTGGTAGACACGATTTGAAACAAGGTGTTCGAATATGAGAGTCAATATTCCATTAAATAAATGTATCGGATCACTTCCCAGTTTCAGGATGGAGCGAGAGGAGAATAATTACTATAATACCTGTCTCAGAGGTCAGTCAGTGTCCTTTGACTTAAGCTGGGTGGCTTAGCACGTTCTCAGGAAGCTGAGAGATCTTGTGCTTTGGGCCTTTCCCATGTGGCATATGATGCTTCTCACTTCAGACACCAGGTACTAATAGCCTCTCTGCCAGTCAGAGCAGCACAGAGTCTTCAAGAACAAATTAGGGACCTTCCCAGGGCCCCTGGTCCAGGAAGAAGTGAATCCAAGCTTTGATTTCAAATTACTAGGCTTGGTGGAGCAATGAGGGTATGTAGCTCAAAGAACACAAAGGATTGTTAGGCATCAGAGTGAGAGCTGCCACCTCAGTTTCTTTCATTCTTTGTGGTGCTTGCCATGGTCCATCTTACAAAGCTTTATAGAATGGATCCTATAGCTGTGATGTTGTGTAGATCTTGACCAAGAGATCTCTGTCCACTGTGCTTTCTTCCTAGTTTAGCCTGCCTCTGGATCCAGTTAACTGTGGGCTATCATCTGCTGAGACCCAGTCCCACCCAACTCCATGTCTCTCAGATATTAAAAAATCCTTTTTGGGCCTCATAGAATAGAACAGAAAAAGATGAATTCAACAACACTATATACCAAGCACTGTGGTTCCTTGACTGTATGCCTTAAATGTTTATTAAATAAGTGTCATTAACCAGATAATTAATCCTTCCTGACCCATGTTGTGATACTAAGAAGTCTGGAAATTTATCAGTTCATGCCCGCAGTTGGGAGGGCAAAGATATGTTGGTAAATTCAGCACTTGGCACAAGGCAGGTGCTCAAAAATGTTTGAACCAACTTGGCTTCTTCCCCAGAATCATCAACAAGTGAGGTGGTACAGGTGGATTCCACTGTGGCATGCCCAGAGTGGCTGCACAGCGGGTGGCAGCCTCTCATGCTCCCCCACTGTGAAGTGTCTGGAGCTCTGGCTGGCTGAGCAGCAGCTTCCAGAGTCCTCTTAGGGAAGTGCCACCATCTTTAAGAAATTGAAATTACTCAGTTCTTCCAAGGGAGACAGTTTGTGAACTCTGTTTCCAGTTCTGAAACAACCTTCTATCAGGAAAGTGGAGACCCCATTTTCCACACATGTGCAAGGACAGCCTGCTAACCTCAACCACATCTCACCACACTTCACTCTCAATTCACATGAAGAGACGGCAATGCTCCCTTTTTCAGGTGAGCAAGATGATATCAAGGAGACAGCAGGCAATTTTCCTGTCATCTCATGGCTGAGGCATGGAGTCCTCAGACCTCAAAGCCTGACTCTTAAACATCATCCACGTCTGCTTCCCACCACAAATTCTCTCTTGGCAGAGGTAGACTGGCTGGCTCACCCTTAGAAGACCCCAGTTCGAGTCCTAACCAAGCTTCTAATTTATGCAAGTCTGGCATGCTATTTGAGCCCCCAAAGCCTTGGTTGCTTTGTCAGCAAATTAATAATAATCATGTGTGCCATTACTCGACACACCATGAAACACATATGTCCTGAGTTCTCACAACTTCAGTTGGGGTAGATACAGTAATTTATCTCACTTTTCAGGGAGAATGGAGGTGCGCAGAGAGGAAGCAATTGCTTTCATTCTCCCTCGCTCTCACTCCCTCCCCTACACTTTGACACATACCTTGAGATAACTTTAAAATGCTCCTTAACTATGAGTCACTGCTCTTTGACATAGCAGGTCACAGTGAGCCATTGGACAAGGATTTTATGGACGTACTTCCTACACCCAGTCTGTGTGCTTCTACCAGGTCCTTAGTCAGTCCACACCTGAGTCCAAACATGAGGTCAAAACACACGGCATGAAGATGAGCAATAAAGCAAAGCAAATCACATAGTTCCAGTCTACATTCTTAGACTCAGCATAAGGGCGATAAGAAAGTCCCGCTGGGAACAGCTAACAAGCACCCTCCCCTTAGTCTTTCATTATCAGCAGTTTCTTCCAAAGAGGCCACACAGGGGTGGAGATATACAGTGGACTTTCAAGGACCAAATGGAGGGCACAAAGGTGCCTTCCAGGTTAGCTCTTCTCCCAAGAGTAGGCACATGTTCCAGAGACATGTGTTTAACTGGAAAATTGTGGCTGAGAAATATCTTCTGGCTTCAGACACCCAAGGAGTTCCTTTTGCAAAGTCCTGCTGTTGGATTCCACTGTCAGTTACGTGTCTATGGTTCTGTGCTAATGTCTTATTGGAGAGCAGACTGTCTGGGTGAGGAGTGGGAATGTCTGATAAATATTGGGCAAACATGTGGCTTTACCACCCAGACAGTCTGCTCTCCAATAAGACATTAGCACAGTACCGTAGACACATAACCAACAGTGGAATCCATCAGCAGGACTTTGCAAAAGGAACTTTTAAAGGGGCCTCTCATCCTGGTAGGGAATGATTATAATCTTTTACCTACTGGAGTTCAAGGCTGTATGCTTGGATGGGCATGGTGGTGCACGCCTGTAATCCCAGCACTCAGGAGTCTGAGGCAGGAGGATCAATGCGAGTTTGAGACCAGCCTGGGCTACAAAAGTGAGCTCAAGGCCAGCCTCAACTGCACAGTGAGACCCTGTCTCAAAAGACAAAAAAAAAAAAAAAAAAAAAAAGTGAGCTCAAGGTCAGCCTGAACTGCACAGTGAGACCTTGTCTCCAAAAGACAAAAAAAAAAAAAAAAAAAAAAAAAAAGGCTGTGTGCTTGTTATGGTTTGTGTATAGGTGTCCCGCCCAAAGCCTCATGCATTCATGGGGTGGCTTCTCAAATTTGTAATTAATCATTGTTGGTGTAGGTGCTGCAAGTCCCCTGGTGCAGGCGATTTGCATTTCAATGTAAGGTAGGAAGAGAAGTTAGCTGCTTGAGCTGCCGCTAGCTCTCCCTTCTCTCTTGTTCTTAGCTGTCACCATGAAAGGTTGCCCTCTGCTGTGTGCCACTCTGCCATGGAGCCAGCTGAATATGGACTGAAGCCTCCAGTAACTGTGACCTAAATAAACGTTTTATTTTCCCCTCATTTTGAGTGTTGGGTGTTTGTCCCAGCAAGAGAGAAGAGTAACTAAAACAGGGCTGCAGGCAGAGTACACCTTGCCCCCTGCCAGGTAAACCTAAGTCAATGGACATTTCAGGGTTATCGAGTACACCTTGGTGTTAATGACCTATTAGGTCTGGGAATCAGAAATAAGCAGGGAGTCTGACAGCAAGGAGTTATAGGATTACTCATTTCAATGAGCAACACCTATTGGATCCCTCGCATTCCACAGACTGTACTAGGTTGTGAGCACAGAGTTGTACCTAAGTGTTGCCAGTCTGTACAGGGGGGTGTCTTCCTCCTTACTCCTACTACTGAGGACAGAAGTTGTATACTGCACAAATGAGACAAGGAAATGCAAGATGCTCCTATCACACATTGGACTGTGTGGGGACTTCTGAGGCCATATGGCTGAATCCTGCAATTGTTTGTGGTGGGTCCGTGAACACTGTAAAAAATCCTTAATATATTGGAGTAGTAATGTTCATCTTCGTTTTTTATATAATACTAAGTGCTCTCTGCTAATCGTCTGAAAGTTTGTCCTCTCTGCTCCCCACACCTGCCTCCTCCAAGTATAATTCTGAGGCACCAAACCCACCTTGTCAAGAACCTGATACTTCTCAGGCTGACACTAAGTGCAGTTGTTTTAGTCACTGCTGTCCTGCTTGTGCCCACCCCAGGCTTTCAGACATGCTTCCCTTTTCTCAGAGATCCTTCACTTCCACTTCTTCTGTGGCAACTTTTATGGGATGCAGGTAGCTCTCTTTTGGTGTTCAAGGTCCAGCATGGCCTCATATGTAATGTGCTGGGAGGTCCATCTGCTGATGATCACTTTGCAGCTGGTGCAGTACACACCCAAAGTCAGGAACTCACAGAGGAACTCTTCTTGTCACTACCTCCCCCTGACTCTCCAAAGGAGATCTCATCATTTTAAGCCCTAAATCTCCCTTTGGTATTTCTATTAACAAAAAGACAGAAAGTTCTTGCTGGGAAAATGGCAAAAAAGAAGAGAGGGAAATTGCTTAAGTAATGGTAAAAAGACCACTTGGAATAACCTGTACTGCTTTCAAATTGGCCTATGTGCACGATATAAAAGTTTGTATTTTGATGCCCAGTGGGATGGCTCAGTGGTCTAAAGCACCTGCTTAGGAAAGCTTGGGTGGCTGCAGGGACCGCGGTTCGATCCCCGGCACCACATGCTGCACCAGCCATGCTCTCAGGGCAGGCTGAGCCAGCCATAAAAATAAATAAACAAACAAAAGTTCTGAAACAAGAAAAAAAAATTATAAAAAAAAAAGTTTTGAAGCTGGGCATGGTGGCACGTGCCTGTAATCCCAGCACTTGGGAGGCTGAGGCAGGAGGATCATTGTGAGTTTGAGATCAGCCTGGGCTACAGAAGCGAGCTCAAGGCCAGCCTGAGCTGCATAGTGAGACCCTGTCTCAAAAAGACAAAAATAAAATAAAATAAAATAAAAATAAATAAATAAAAATAAAAAATAAAAGTTTGTATTTTGGAAGATATGATATTGAAGACAACATAACAAGCTCTGTTGAATTCTGACCATTTTATTTAGTGATATTATATATCATTTCTAATTTTTGTTATTATTTTCTATTTTCTTTGTAAAAAATATGTGAAAAAAGGAGGAAGCAGGGTGTGCTAACATGGGGGAAATCATGAGAGCAAGCTCTTCTGTGTCTGTGTCCTTTTATACTGCTTAAACCACTAGGAAACCAGAAAGTACTTGGAGAAACAGGCTCTGAACGGTGGTCCTGAGATCCCAGGTCCCAGGCTGATATCAGGCCTAGACCATCCTATTGAAAATCTATTCTAGTTTTTGAAAGAAGCCCACATTCAGGGCTCTGGGAAGTGTCCTGGGCAGGTGTTCTAGGATCTTGGGTTCAGCAGGTCAGGCCTGCTTCCCCAGCCAGCCTTCATGCCCTACTCTCCTACCTCATCTTTCTTTTTTTCTTTTTTTTTGTCTTTTTTTGAGACAGGGTCTCACTATGCAGTTCAGGCTGGCCTTCAACTCACTTTGGTAGCCTAGGCTGGCTTCAAACTCACACCAGTCCTCCTGCCCCAGCCTCCCAAGTGCTGGGATTACAGGCGTGTGCCACCACACCCAGCTCCTCCTAACTCATCTTTCCCAGAGACAAATCTTCATAATTTCTATGGGGTGCTAAGGGAGTACAGGTCTCTTTGTCCTGTGGCTTCTTCAACCTGGAAGGGACTGTAGGCTCAACATACTGAGGATTGTGTGCTCCCCAACTTCTGTAGAGTATTGTGGCTCGCTATCTGCGTTCAAGAAAGAAAAACCTGTCAGAAAACAAAAAAAGGAGCTAGTGACATCCGCCTTCAGTCTTAGCCTAAATATGAGGAGTGGGTCAGCTTTCCCTGCTTCCTGTACAGACACTGGAGTCTTCCTTTTTGGGAGAAATCTCAAGTCTTCCAGAGGTTCACAGGAAAGGCTTTCTCCCACTGGGTAACAAAAGCAAAGAATGAAGGAGAAACTGGTGCTTTAGAGCAAGTTGGAGGCAAGTAAAAGCCAAGTAAAAGAGGAAAAAGAAAGATAAAATTACGTCCAGGAGAAAGCAGGGCAGGGTATCAAGAGAAAAGCCCTGATAGGTGAATTTATCCCTCTTTATATTGGTAACATATTGTGTATATGTACCATACTTTATTTACAGTGCACTGCTATAAACATGGGCATCATGTATTACTATAGTTTGTTTTTAATCTTTCAGGAATACACCCAGGAGAGAGATAGCTGAACCAAATGGAGTACCCAATTTTAGTTTGAGGAATCTCCATACTGACTTCCATAGCAGTTGTCTGAGTCTGCATTGTAGCCAACAACGTAGAAGCATTTCCCTCTCCCAACAACCTCACCAGCTCATGCTGTTTTTGATGTTTTGATGATAGCCATTCTGACTTACTCCATCCGGTGGAGTAAGATCTGAGATATGGATTCACTTTTAAATGCTTTATGATGTATCCGCCAGCTGCATCTGTAGTTCTGTGATCCAGCAGCCAGTGGGAGGGGAGACAGGAGGTGGAGAATGAGGCTGCAAGTCCACAGAGCTTCCCAGGACATGAAAGCCTTCCTGAAGCCCCCATCAGCACCGTCCTACCAGCATCCTCTTGATGATGCCCTCATGCATGAGGTTTGTGCCAGGCTGGAAGCAGCAAGGGAGGCTCTAGAGGCCTCAGAATTAAGAAGGGGCTGTTTTGTTTTGCTCTCCTTTGTTTTCAGAATCTTTAAAGATATTTTAGGGCCTCTCAGGTAGGATTTCTTTTTGTTTTTGAATGGTATATACTCTCTTCTCCAGTCTTTCTTTCTTTCTTTCTTTCTTTCTTTCTTTCTTTCTTTCTTTCTTTAAAGATTTGTGGTCTCAATCTATTTGTCTTGCTTACTGAAATATTAGAAAAGGGAATCCTTATAAAGATACTCTACTAAAAGATGGCAGAAAAGATTTAGATAATTTCATTTTTAACCGGAAAAAATTACTGAAAGATGAGTATTTTCATGATGGTAATGCCACACAGTGGTTCCAGAAGCTAATCAATGGTCCATATGTCCAATGTAGGAGATTTGTGATAAGTAGGCTGTGCTTGCTTGCTGCATATAAATAGGAGCTAAAAGGTAGCTGTAAACAAGATCATGAAGAAAGCAGACAAGCAAAATAAAAATTCCCCAAATGCCTGTGATGCACTAGCAATAGGCTAGGGTTTTCCTGTAATTACTGTCAACAATCTCAAAACAGATACCATTATCCCTGCAACAGTCCCATAAAATAAATACCATTATCACCCTCCTTTACAAGTGAGAAAAATGAGACTCTCCCACAGCTATATAGTTTTTAAGCAGTGAGTATAGTTCTATTTCATCTCAAAGTTTCTGATTTTGGAGCTGGGGAGATAGCTTGGCATTCTAAGCACCCACCTTGCAAGCCTAAGGGACTGGGTTCAGTCTGTGCTGTGCCATCCTCAGAACCCCAGGTGCACTGAGCCTGCCACTGAAACCAGGTGTGGTGGTGCACACATGTAATCCCAGCACTGGGCAGGCTGAGACAGGAGGAACACACTATGAGTCTGAATTGCATAGTGAAACCCTGTACCAAATAAATAAAAGATCAAAAAAAGAAAAAAACATTTATGATTTTAACCATTAACTGTTATGCCTCTAGATTTTGAAAAAACTAGCTAGAAAATATTTTACATTTCTAACTGTTAATACTAAAGTATGAAATATCTGTATTGATTCAATTCCAACTTTAATATATTTCCAGCTGTTTTAGAATGATTACTCTCTATTGAGGTAGTAAGAAAATAAATGAGATAAAAGCTTTCATAGACATGCAGCATATCATTATTGGCTACCCAGTTACTGAATTTCAGCTATCTGCCCACTTGCAGGAAGGAAACAGAGGAAATGAGCTGTGGGTAAGACATCCGCGCTGGAAGGATCCAGATTCAAATCCTCACCAATAGTCTAATCAGCTGCGTCACATTAGCACAAATTACTTACTTTCTGCTCCTCAATTTGCCTATTCGTTGAGAAAACATCTTCTTCAAAGAGTTCTCATGAGGAATAAATCCTCTGAAGTACGCAGCATATTTAAAATCGAACATGGTCGGCCAAATAACTCAGCAGATTAAAGCGCCTGCAAGCAGGCTCAGGGTTCAGAGGCTCCATCCCCAGGTCTGCTAAGCCCCCTGGGGGGGATGGCCATTGAGACTGGGCGTGGTGGCATGTGCCTGTAATCCCAGCTTTTGAGAGGTTGTAAACAGGCAGATCACTATGAGTCTGATCTAGCAGTGAGACCCTGAATACCCTGTAGACCCTTCCCTAAAATACCTAAATAAAAATAAATTAAACACATAAGTCACATAGTAGACACTAAGAATGATCGTCAGCAATTTAATTTGTTCACAAATACTCCATCCTAAGTACTGGACCTCAGGGACCTTACTTTATTTTTCAGCAGATAAGTTACTTAATACATCTACACTAATGCAGGAAACTAGTTAGGGGTATCTTCACTATAAGAAAAAAAATCTAAGAACTATTCTACTAGGAGACATAACATCATCACCTTCATTTGCAAAAGTGAGTACTTTTTTTCCATGGATACAGATATGCATTGGGTTTTCAAGAGAAAAACAACTCATACGAAATGGTTCCAAAAAAGAGACATAGGGAAGAAATCTGAGGCTGCTGGGAAGAATTCTCCTTCTGTCCCTTTTCCATGTTAAAAATCATGGAACACTTTGCAACTCTGGCCAGGTGTTGCCAAACTGGCCTCAAATCTCTTGTTATTCCTACCAGTGTACAAGCTCTGGCTCAGTACTGCTTAGTGAACTCAAGCCAGAGTTACTGGATTTTCAGTTGGCTGTTTAAATAGATGATGTGTCACAAGTCAAATTTCAGAAGGCAGACTAGGGAAGCTCTTATTTTCACCAGCGTTAGTGGTTTTGCTTTTGTGGAAGGGCAGAAAAATGCAAGAACTTCCCTCTGAACCCCAAGAACTTCTTGTCCTTCCCTACCCCCTGAACTGCTACCGCAGGCAGTCTTATGAAGGGGAATTTCATTTTGCCAATGAACTAATAATATCCATTTTCAGGGAGGAAACAAAAAAGACTTCAAGACTCTGCCTAAAGCCCTTTGATCACATGTTCTTAATGAAATAAAACAAGTCAATAACTGTAAGTCAGAAATAATAGCATCTAAGACCTTAATTGAGGCTCTTTCGCAAGAGAACAGGCATTTAATGAATTTTCATGTTTTCCTTTCTTATGCTTATAACATTTTGATACGTTTGTTGTTTGTCAAGATCTGAGTGTTTTGAAGAGGGAATTGGCCAAAAGCAAATGCGGCTGGCTGGTTTAAGTACTTCTTTTGTGCAGAACAATATCCTGAGTACTATGGAGCCTCAGTGCATTACCTGATATAACTTACTTTTGTTAGGTTTCGTTCCCCGTGGAAAGCAGGAGGAGGAGTGAGGTTAGTGTAGTCAAGTCCTGCGGGGAGGACATCACAGGAACACAGTTAATGGGATTTACTAACTGCATTTTTAGTTCCTGGGCTGGGGAAAGACCTTCTTTGGAATAAAGGACATCCTTGCTTTGTATTCCTAATCTTAATTCGGTTCCACCATCATGCACACTTTTATTACGTAGTAACTTGGGACAAGGAAGAGTGAATTTTGTAAGACTAAATTGGCCTGAATACTCCACAGGAGAGGATTCTCTATCATTGTGGATTAAATGTTCTGGGCTCCAGTTTGATATCTGAAAAGCTATTCAAATGTAAAAACACAAATTTAAATTCCAGCTTGCCCACCCTACCTTGAACTTCTAGTTCAGAGGTTCTGATAGGGTTCAGTTGTCTGTATTTTAAGAAGTTCTTAGGTGATTCTCATGATCAGCAAACTTTGGAATTAGAGAGTTTGGAAGAGCAGCTCTTAAAACATTGTTAAGCGTCAGAATTTCCTGGGCTTGGTTAGCTGATCCCTGGCTGCTTGATCCAGTAAGTCTGAGGCAGAGCTTCAGCATCTGGTTTTCCAAGTTCCCAGGCAATGCTCAGCCAGTGACACAAGCCATGGGAAAGTTATGGTCGTGGGCTAAGTCCAACTTGCTTCCTATTCTTGTAAAATAAAATGTTTTACTAGATCATAGTCATATTCATTATTTATATATCCTGTACACTTCTAATGCAATTCAATGGCATAGTTGAGCAATTGCAGCTGAGCGTGTATAACTCATAAAGCCTAAAATATTTACTATGTCAGCTTTTACAGGAAAGGCAATTCCTGATCTAGGAGATGGTGGGCCAGGTCTGAGTTTTTATCTAGAAGTAGGGTTACTTAATACAGAACACCCATTTAAAATTAAGTTTCAGTTCATTTTTTATTGTATTTTTTAATATTGCATGGGACATATGTAAGCTAAAGTTCATTTAATTGGCCTAACCTGAGTCACTGGCCACAGTATCATTTAAGGTACCACTTGGGAGGCATTTTCAGTGAGGTGCTATGTGCCTAAGTGAAACTGTATGAAAGGAAGTGTAAGAATGCTGTTGGGGCATAAGTTCAAGGCTCATCCACACACCTTTGGGGATATGTCCAACTCTGTAGGCAGGTCCACATTATCTCATGTACACCAGGATAGCAAGAAGCTAAAAGGGACCACCAGAAAGTGTATACTGGAGAGGTTAGTGGGGCAGCATGTGATGGATGCCCTAGATGGCTCTCATTACAGTACGATCAGTCTCTGTCCCTGCCTCAGGCCTCTATTTCCTTACAACCTTCAATACCTACTTGCTAGACATTTGAGCAGTTTATGATTGTAGTAGCCTTATGTCCTCCCAGAACTGAACCACTAGAACTGGGTGATCTATTACAGCAAGTAGGATGGAGCTCACACTATGTAACTCTGTGTAATAATCTTGAATTGCTTTTTGGAAATTTCTTTTTTTTTTTTCTTTTTGTGACTTTTTTATTACTTTTAATAAGAAATAACAAGGAGACAATTCCAAAACACATTAGTAGAACATCCCTTATAATTAATACAATGTATATTATTGTCCTTATAGTAGTTATTCAGAGTACAGGATGCCAACATAATTTTTCTAATCATTATTAGTACAAAAATTTCTTCTCTTTGAACTAAGAGAAAGTAGTTGTATACATAGTTCAATATTCCATAATCGTAGTGGGTTATTGTCAGAACTGGTGTCAGAAGCTGTTGATTTAAGCCTTTTACAGTTCAGCACACTAATCTAGCTTTACTTTTTATGCTTCATGGCTAAACTTTTCCACTGGGTGGTTAAGGGCAAGTTAAAGCAAGACCTGTATAACAAAACATGTAACTTTTGCATCTCCCAAGGTCAGTTAAATCCTCTCAGGATTTACCTTGAAACCACGTACAGTGCTTTGTAGAATGGTTGTCAGTGTCAGCAAAAGTTTCAACTTATACATCACATCCTACCTTCATACAGAAAGGGGTCTATCATACTACACTTCCACCATTCACAATCAATATTTTTATAAAATGAATGTTCATGGTCCTTAAAGTATGATAAACTTAATCCTTTGTTTTGTTTTGTTTTGTTTTGTTTTGGACCAAGGACTGAACTCAGGATCTTGCACTTGCCAGGCAGGTGCTTGTGCTGCTGAGCTATTTCCCCAGCTTATGGCACCTAATATTAATTAGACAAACTACAGAGGTGACTGGGTTGTGAGGGAACTAATCTCACCAGTGGACTAACCTACTGATAGCTAAGTGAGATAATAGGGGAAGTGGCTCAGTTGAAGGAGTAGATAGTGAGGCCTGCCTTGGAAGAGTGCTTCACTTCCTGGACTCTTTCCCTTGCTCTTCTTCCTCAGTGCCATGTGGGGACAGATTTGTCCCATCATGCCCTTCTGTTATGCTGCTTTTGTCTTGGAGTAGAAACCTCTGAAATCAGAAACCAAATAATGGGATAAATCAGAGCGGCATGGGCCCTTCTTGGCAAGTGAAAGATTCTGAGTTGAATTGCCAGCACAAAAAAGAAGAAAGAAAGAAAGAAAGAAAGAAAGAAAGAAAGAAAGAAAGAAAGAAAGAAAGGAAAAAACTCACACAAAAAAGCAAATGCACCTTTCCTTGTTGAAGTTGTATGTCCTAGCAAGAGAAAGGCAGCTGATTCAGGTCTTTTTGTGGCATGATGACTGTTACAGTGTCTAAGATCTAAAATTTGGACTATGTATAAATGTTGGTCCAAGAGGTCAGAGGGATTACTGGGAAACGTACACTTTAGAAGACAGAATCTCAATTTGAATTTACAAATCTGACTACCAGCCAGAGTGGTCTGGTATTGCTCTCTCTTAGCTTGCTGTTCATGAATGATCTTGGGCATTTAACTCTTCTGAGACTCAATTTATTTAACTGAAAACTTAAAAGAAGAATAAGTCCTATGCCACAGACTTGTGAGTTCTGCCCAGAGGTTGTGCATGGTGTGACTCTTCACTAAACACAATTCTGCTGGTATTACTCAGTACCATTAAGTTGTGGATGTCAGCCGCTAGGCACATGGTCCAGTACATATTAGAACTTAAGCACACTTGCTTTGCTACCTCTTTGCTATGGTTTGGACAAGGTTTTGTGTGTTGAAATGATTTCCATTGTGAGGTATTAAGAGAGAAGAAATGCAACAGTATCTTTTAGCTTCCTATCCCTAACCTGCCACCTTACTAGCAACTGAGGTCTCTATTGTGCATGGATTCTATGCCATATAATAATAAAACAGCATGGTGCTGCTTTGACAACTGCCCCAGTCCTGCCATAAATTCTGTCCCAGAGTTCCTTACTTCCAGTGCTCAGGCCACACTGCTGAAGCACCTTCATGTCTTTTGCTGGTATGCATGTGAACTTCCTAAGGCTTCTCCTTGCTTTCTGCGTAAAGTTTTTCCATCATGTTCCAGAGAATGGATAAGGTGTAGCCTTGCTCTAATTTGCGTGGGAGCAATGACTGAAGGTTGAGAATTGGAGCTGGCGTTATTGAATTCATTTCATCCCTGTTGCTGATCTGCTCTCAAGGGCAAGTAGGATCTGATAAGAGCAGATTTAGTATAGGCAGAAAGGTGGCCCAGTGCTGCATCTTCCCCCGTGCATGTGGCCTGCAGGCCAGGCAGACACAGGGCTCTCTCTCCAGCAGTTTGATGAAGTCAGGGGTTCTGTGGGGAAAAATCCTACTATATGGGGACAATATTTTCCCAGTTATGTTGCTGCAGTAGTAATATTCCTCTAACCAACCACCCCACTCAGCAAACTAATCTTGGGGTGCATTCTTATGACTCTCAATAAATATAACATGAAATTACCAATCCCAAAGCAGTCCCCACATACATGGTTTGGTCATGTGTTGGATGGAATTTTGAAAACAGCCTCTACTGTCTTGTTCCACAGTTTTAGTGTACTATAACTGCCTGAACTTCTGAGATCTTAAAAGAAAATTTCACCTAATTCAAACAATGGGCTCCATAATGTGAGAGAAATCTAGGTGGTAGCCACCCTTCCCTCCCTGGCAGGCTAGGTTGGCTCAAGAAATCCAAGCACTGCAGATCAGAACACACTTGCTCTCTGTGGGGTCAAGACACTTCACCAACAGTACAGAGACCACAACCTCTACCAAACTTTGAGCCATAGTGAGGCTTCCATTTCATCCCTTCCTCTCTTCTGTGGAGGGTCTGCTAACTCTACTTACCTCAGAGCCCAAGGCTCACGGGAGTAGGCCATAAGCCCCTTAATGTGGGCTACTACAGACCTGTTTCCGCCTAGGGACATATTCAATGTGCAAAAACAGCTCCAGTGTGCTCTGTCCTGCAGTGGATAATTCACATGAAACCTCATTCAGTCTTCACAAGTGCTGTAAATTAGTAGTTATTTCCATTTCATAACTGAGCCAGTTAAGAATCAAACAGACCACTGAAACTTCTCAGGGGCCTCTGAATCTCTGAACACCTTGCCGAATGCAGACCCAGTGGCGCAATTCCTCAGATTTTCCATTTCTAGCCTGTTCCTGGTGGGAGTGGCCACAATGCAGCAGGGTTTCCCACTTAATCAACCAAGAGGAACAGAGCTGGGATTGAACCCAGCTCTGCAGAAATCCACTGCCTGAGCTTGTGACTCACCAGGCATCAGTCATCTTGGGAAACACAGAGGATGCTGTGTATAATGAGTCAGGACACAGCGCTGTCTTTGAGGATTCCTGGGCTGGTCAGGGAGGTAGACAGCTTTTCCCAGCAATAAAATGTGCTAAGTGCCAAATTAATGGTGTTAACAAATTTCTGAGGGTGCTACCCGATGGGGAGGAGGGATTCACTCTGAGAAGTGTGTGGGAAGGCAGAGAGCTTCAGGGAGAAGAATTCAGCCCTCAGAAAAGAGAGAGTTGGCATCACAGAGTTTCAGCTTGAGCAGGCAGCAGGGCAAGAGTGCAAAGCTGACACAGTGCATGCTATCTTCTGGACTGGTGAGTCTGGAGTGGCTGCAGTACGTCCTTGGCTTTCTACCTGCACAGTGCTCTGCCTTCCTTAGGTGTTCTCCAGTCCCTAGGCCCTCCCACTGTGAGCTCAGAGTAAGTAGGTCAGGAGGGAGGGGCTGGGGAAGTCAGGCACTGGAGAGCGCAGGATTTGCTAACTCTAGGGGTCCCTGGCCACCTACTCTGGCCTATCCCAAAGCCAGTGTGACACAGGAAAGAAGGAAAGGGCTGGGGATGCCCTGAGCACTCTGCCCAGGCTGCTCTCAAGAAATGGGACTGGGGCTCACTGCCCTGGCTCCCCCAGCCTGGATGCATGACAGTTACCTGCGGGGCTTCCAGTGGGGAGGCCCAGAATCTAGACTAGGGTTTCTGCTGTAGCAAGGCCAAGTGTGTAGTCCTCGCTTCCCCAGAAATTCAAATGAGCAGCCAGCTCTGAGAAACCCTGATACGCATTAACTCAGAAAAGCTTGGGTCAGAGAAGGCCCACAAGTTTCCTGGAGTGGAATATTTCACATGTTGGGATAGCTGGGCTGAGAGAGAACACTGTTCTTTTCTAATACAAAGAACTGAAATAAAACAGTATATGAGAAGACTGCCTAAACGACATGCTATTTTTTTAAGATTAAATTCTCTTTTTAATGTATTTTTTTAACTTTATTTATGTTATGGCCGGCTCAGCCTGCCCTGGGAGTGGGGCTGGCACAACATGTAGATGGAACCTCGGTTCCTCTGGTTGCCTAACCTTGCCTAGGCAGGTGCTTTAGATCGCTGAGCCATCTCGGTGGCCCCCATCTCTTTCTAATGCTGTTGTATCTAATGTGATATCAATGATATAAAGCTGCTAAATATCTGAAGTTTTTTAAAGGTAATAGATAATGAAGCCAGGTATGGTGGCACACAGTTGTAAGTTAGCACTCTGAAAGGCTGAGACAGGAACACCTACAGTTCAAGCCCTGTCTGAGCAAGTTAGCAAATTAAAGTGACACTGTCTCAAAGTGGAAAAGTTAAACAATTGGGGATGTATCTCAGTATGAAATCCCTGGGTTCAATCTCCAGAACGATAGAAAAAGAAAAATCAGACCATGTGGAGATAATCACTGTTATGATATGCACCTTTCTGTCTGTCTGTCTGTCTGTCTGTCTGTCTGTCTGTCTGTCTGTCTGCCTGTCTATCTTTTTGAGACAGGGTCTTGCGATGCAATTCAGGCTAGCCTTAAGCTCACTTTTAGAGCCCAGGCTAGTCTCAAACTCACACTGATCCTCCTGCCTCAGCCTCCCAAGTGCTGGGATTACAGGCCTGTGCCACCATGCCTAGCCTGATATACATCTTTCTAGTCTATTTTCTGGACTTACACACCCATGCCACTATGGGGCTAAGTCTTCACATAACTTTCATTCTTGGATAATACATTTTCTGTTTATTTTATTGTAGTGCTCTGCTTTCTCAAAGATATCCCACAAGCAGGAATTCTGTTTTCCTTTCCTCAGACATCACCAGGGTCTTCAGTGTCTTACACACAGCAGGCACCCTAATTTTCTGTCCAGTATGAGTTTATTCATTTTTAATGTAAAGTCTGGGATGTTGAGGTCAGACGTGGAAACTTGGACAAGCTACTAAGAACCGCTAACCTTCAGTTTCCCTTGTCTATTTGGGCCTAAGAAGAAACTTGTCCTTGAGTAACCTTGATAAAAATGCTTACATGGAGCCTGGACGTAGTAAGCCCTGGGTGAAATGTACACTAATCCGTCAGACGTTTCATATCAGACAAATCCTCTTGGAAGTTTGGTAAGAGAGGCTGAGCCAGGGAGGGTGATGATATGGAAGAAACACGGGGTATTCTACAGACACACAGGCCTGGAAAAAGCAGCTCTGAACTCTAGCTGACCTTGTCTGCAAGTTGGTTTTATAATCTTATTAGTCAGGGATCTCTCGAGAAATAGAAAACACACCCACACACAGATAGAAGAAAGAAAGAAAGAAAGAAAGAAAGAAAGAAAGAAAGAAAGAAAGAAAGAAAGAAGAGAAGAAGATAAAGACAAAGACAGTCAGAAAGATGGAGAGAGAGAGACACGGTGATTTACATGAGAATTTATTCCGGAGTTTCTGTGAGCACTGAAGAGGCCCACAGTCTGCTGTTGGGAGCTAGAGAGCCAGGGTCATAATTTAGTCCTGCTTTGAAGACTCCAAAATCAGGAGTGCCAACATCCAAGGGCAGAGCAGGTCAATGTCCCAGCTCAAACAAGAAGCAAACCCACCCTTCCCCTGTAGATGCTTTCTCCATGAGGGTCTCAGTGAACTGGGTGATGCTGCTCCATCTGCTTTGCTCAGGCCACCAATTCAAATGTGCATAAGAAATCCAGATAAAACTCGTGGGGAATGTAAGGGGTCAACTGAATCTTGTGCTGTTACTATGGAAAAATATTAGGTTCTCTTATGCTTCCTGTTATCTCCTTTAAGGAATGTGTTCTCACCCTCTGTTCAAGGCTGTTTAGTAATGAGTAACTGTCTCCCTACCCTTCCTAATCTAATTCCTATAAACAGTAGTCCCTGAAAGATGTGTCTTGTAAAAACAACTTGTTCAACCAACCCCCCACCCCCCACGAGCAAATGGTACATATCGCTGAACTGTGTAAGATCCCTTAGTTTTGTGATATTTGCTTTAAGAGCTCCTTGCTTACCTGGTTAGGGGCCCATCAGTCCTCTCCTCCGTGAGAAAGGACTGGCAGCCCTGAACTCAGTAATAAAGGCTTGTAAAAAAAAAAAAAAAAAAGGAAATACTCTTGGAAAACTCACTAGAATAATATGTTATCAGCTATCTGTGCATCTGTGTAAGCCTCAGCCTAGGCAAGTCAAACCAACCATCAGAAAAGGAGTATTCTACTTCTTCAGACATCCCAAGATGCTCTTTTCAAGATACATGAGAAATATCTCGGTCAGTAAAAAGCTGCCCATTATTCAGCAGCCATTTTTCTCCTCTCCCAAATCTTCATTGGGGCTGGGGGCAGACTTAGGTTCTGGCAATGATTTGGAAATAATCTTGTCAATCAAAAAGCTTCTTGTACAGATCTCAGCTATGTAAGGCCAAAAAGCTCCAGATCAGCAGTATGCGGGATGGCCTGGAAAACTTCCTGCCTCTAAGAGGGAGGCTTTGGACTTGCTCATAGGAAAGCCAGCCGGTATCTCCTCCACCTTGTGGTTATCACCACTTACCTTCAGTTACATTTTGATAGGAGAATTATGGTAGAAGTCTAAGAGAAAGGAAGAAAGAGAGGGAAGGAGGGAAGAAGGAAAGAAGGGAGAGAGGAAGGGAAACAGGGAAGATGGGAGGGAGGGACAGAAGAGAGAGGGGAAAGAGGAAGCACATTAACTCGCCCATTTTGTTCTGAAATTTTTAAATCAAATAAGATCTTAAACTTTCCATACTGATTTTTTTTTCTTTTTGAGACAGGGTCTTACTATGCAGCTCAGGCTGGCCTTGAGCTCACTTTTGTAGCCCAGGCTGGTCTCGAACTTGCACCGATTCTCCTGCCTCAGCCTCCCGAGTGCTGCGATTATAGGCGTGCGCCACCACGCCCGGCTTTCCATACTGATTTTATGTGATTGGGTTTCTTTTTATGAAATACCATCTGATTAATCTGTGCTAGTCACAAATTATTGGCCCTATGTCAGTGTTTACTACATGTTATACGTAATGGTATCTTTATACAAGATTATTGGCAGCATTCATTATTCTATTTCACTTTCAACATATTTTTCTCTCTCCTGCATGTCTTCTTTCCTTAAGTGGTCCATAACCCTCCACATGGAAAGCAGAAAGCTGTATCACTTCCTGTGACACAGCTTCACAGAGCTACATGAAGCACAACAGAGGGTAGCCTGGGATGGGCCAGTGGGTGGAAGCAGTGCTTACCAAGGCTGGTTCAGACTTGCTTTTCTAGAACCTGGACTCCCTTAGTGAAAAGCAACAGCAGCTTTTGAGTCACACAGACATGGGTGTAAGTCTTGGCACTGCCAGTTCCTTTCCTATGGATCTGGAAAAGTCATTATTTAACATCTCTAGGCCTTGGAAAGTGACAGGATGAATGTGGAATCATTGAAAGATTAAATGGGATTAAATGAGTAGCAAGGTGTTAGCAGCCTTGCATGCCAAAAACCTTAATAATAGGCGCATCTACTCAAATCATAACTATAGTTTAAAATAACTGCAAGTAGGATCTCTTCTTGAAATAAACAGTACAAAATTCCTCCCACTGGCTCTGTAGACTTGATACATCATTTCGATTGTTGTCAGCTGAGCAGCATGGATGCTAAAGCTCAGAATAAAGTAAAGAAGACACAAGAGCTGGGCTCCTAGTGGCCGGTGCTCCCACTCTCAAGTGCTGTCCTTCCTAGGCAACAGTGAGCTCTTCCATGTACTTCCTACTTCTGCTTCAATTTTCACTCAATCCCAAGGCTTCTAAGAAGAAGACAAAAATAATTCCCTGTATGCTATTTCATCTGAGGTGAAAATAGATTCCTGGGATGAAACCGGCAAGACAAGCTGACTTTTAATCATAGGTTAAACTCTTTACAGATTCAATGCAGAATACATTTTGATCATACCATTCAAGAACTAAACAGCTGCACAGATGCTAAACTGAATAACAAAACTATCACATCGAGACCCCTCCAACACATGCAGTCTTTAGGTAAGCTTCTTTTTAATCATTTGCCTGTTTGTTTTGTTCAGTATAAAATTGCCTTTAGGTTTAGTCTTGAATCATTTTTTTCCTCCCCTGAATTAATGTTATAAAAGCAAATCTTCAGGCCAGAGTGAACTTTTAACCCACTGAGGAAACTGCTGATGAGAGTAGGGGAGTTTGCTACCTGTGGCATACCTGGGAACACCTGTCTTCTCTTTCAGGGATAGACTCATGTTTATTAAGCATCCAGAAAGTGATAAGCCAAACACCAGTTTCTTACCTTATAAGGGGACCACATGTGTTCTTTTTTGACTTGTGAAGGCAACTGGCAATGAAAAAGTAGCCACCTAGGCTAGTACAAAGCCCTATGCTTTGTACTTCTACTGATTCAAAACAAGTCTCCCTTTTCTCGAGGTTTATTATACCTTTTATGCTTTAGTCATTGATGTCTTCAACTGTTGTACAGATATTCCATTGCTCCATAAGGGCAGGAGCTGTGTTTTGTTCATCACTGTATCTATGATATCAGTGTATCTATGATAGTATGAAAAGTGTTTTCATTAAATACTTTTCTAAAAGAAATGAATCAGTCAAGTAATCCATGAATAAACATAAGGGTCACGTTAAATGTTTTGGACTTCAACCTGAGAGCAAGCAGGAAGCACAGTCAATTTCCATCCTGAAAAGATTTGACAGATTACACTGCAAAGACAAGTAAAACCTGATAGCCACTTAGACTAACCTTGTGGAAAAAGAAAGAGACATGAAGACTTGCAAGTTGCGACAGTTTGTTGAGAGGTTAAATATTCCACTCAGAAAAAGTAAAATTTGGCTCCTGGGTTTCTGAACTAATGAATTAGATGAATGGGGATATTTATAATTAAAGTAGAAAAAAGTAAAATGGGACTAAACTAACTATATTGGTTGTGCTGAAATCAAGATTCCTAGAAGCAGTCAAGCAGAGATGGTACACACACAGTCAGATCTTTGTTTTAGAAGTGAAGTTAAAGATTTATCTTAGTGGTCATGAATAAATAGAACCATGGGTTTGGATGACACAGTCTAGACAGAAAGTATTAAATAAAATGAATACAAGAGTGAAAAATATTGGTGCTGAATATTAAGCATTGAGTAGTTCCTAATATTTAATGTTATAAAGAGGGTAGACAAAGATTTTGGAGAAATATCAGCAAGAGTCATGTTAAGAAACAGGCAGGAAAGTGAGGTGGGAGTGAGAACCAATGCCAAGAAATGAGAAGTCAAGCCATGGGGAGCTGACAAGCAGCCCTTAGGATGGGAAACATGATATGCATTGGTTATTTTATCACCTAGCAATATAATGCTTACTATGATTAGCATTAGTTTTGGAGTGAGTTGAGAAGTATGGAGTAAGAAAATGGAGGTAGGAAATTAAGAAATCCCTTAAAAATGACAGATTAGGGGGCTGGGGAGATAGCTCCGAAGCACAAGTGCCTGCTGGGCAAGTGCAAGGTCGTGAGTTCGAACCCTGGTCCCACAAAAAAAAAAAAAAAAAAAAAAAAAAAAAAAAAAAAAAAAA
>PVJA010008166.1:0-15437 GCA_004027025.1 Myocastor coypus
TGGCCATCTCAGCGTGCCCCAGGGGGCAGGACCAGCATGGCACAATGCAGGGGATCGAACCCCTGCCACTGTACCCTACCTAAGCAGGTGCTTCAATCCAGTGAGCTATCTGGCCAGCCCTCTCTATGACTGTCTTGCTGCAGCCCCTCCTGGCACCCAGGTCAGCCATCCTTTTGCAGAAAGCTTGACCAAGGAAAGCTACCTCCGTGGCCTAGGTAAGGGCAATCCAGTCTAAAGAGATGGGGACAAGGATCCTCCTGAGGTCTAGCAGCTGGGTTCCAGCCCAGGCTGGGGAAGATCCTCTTTCCAACTCTGGGCTGTACTTGGTGACCAAAGTGATCAATTCTTGAGGCTCAAGACCTCATCAAAGCCAGCCATCTAAGGCCTGGATCAAGCCTCTACTAGGCCAAAGACACACTTGGGTCCTCTCACTGAGTCTCATCCTGGTTTCTTCTCTCTCCATCTGTCTCTCTCTGTGTTTCTGTCTCTATTCTCTCTCTCTCTCTCTCTCTCTGTCTCTCTGTCTCTGTCTCTCTGTCTCTCTCTGTCTCTGTTCTCTGAAACCAGGTCTCACTAAGTTTTTGTTTGAGACAGAGTCTCACATCTTCAGGCTGACCTTGAATTTGTGGCAACTCTCCTGCCTCAGCCTCCTAAATGCTGAGATTGCAGGTGTGGGCCGCTATGCCTGGCTTATCTGCGTCTCTTACAGAAGCTGTTTTATCAGAACTCTCTCCTCCTGACCAACCAACATCTTTGCATATTGCCAGATATACCTGGATATGATTCTATGTGGCAGGGCAGTGGGTAATATCAGACCTTGAAAGCGCCACCAGAAATGTGATTTCTTAACTAGTAAATCTATGGTAACAGAAGGTAACTTTTTTTTTTGAACCAGGGATTGAACTCAGGTCCTTATTCTACTGAGCTATCTCTCCAGCTTCTTTCCTGACAGAAGGTAATTTTGTGGTTGACTGAGATGAGACTGGGAATGGAGGTGCTAGAGACTGTGAATGTCCCGTCAGAGATGACAGGGTCCTCCTTTATCTCATTTAGGTGGTACTTACAGAGGTGTATACATTGATCAAGTTAGAACTGACTTGTATATATCATCCCCATTAACTGTGGGGAATCCATCCCAGGGTTGCCCGAGGCTGCTTAAACCCCTTAAGTAAAGTGATGTAGAATTTGCAGCAATCCTCCCCATCCTCCTGTATATAAATCATCTTTAGGTTACTTATAATACCAAATGCAAGCCGGGCGTGGTGGCTCATGCCTGTAATCCCAGCACTGAGGAGGCTGAGGCAGGAGGATTGGTGCAAGTTCGAGACCAGCCTGGGCCACAAAAGTGAGCTCAAGGCCAGCCTCAACTGCATAGCAAGACCCTGTCTCAAAAAGACAAAAAATAAATAAATAAATAAAATAATAATGCAGTGTAAATAGTTGTTAGGCTGCATTGTTTAAGAAATAATGACAAGAAAAAAAAGTGTGTACATATTGAGCACAGACACGATTTCTTCCAAAATATTTTCCATCTGCAGTTGGTTGAAGTCACAGATGAGAAACCCACAGACACGGAAGGCCAACTGTGCTTAAGATGTGTGCCTATTACTGTTGGAAAAGTATGCTTCAGTAAGGGTGGTAAAATCAACAAACAAACAAGAACACACAGTTCATTGGAGTCCCAGGGGGGCAAGGAAGCCTGTGTCCTGGGGCCTCCTGCAGACCAGGGAGCTGTGCTACCCGAGGTTCAGCTCATCTCAGGCCTAGAGGGCCTTGCCTCTGTCCCCAGGTGCCCAGGTCTAGGAATTGTCCCATTCACAGCCAGGAGAACCTTTCTCTGAGATATTTTCTCTTAGGCCCAGCAGAGCCTACCAACAGCTTCATCTCAGCCTGGCTGGAAAGCAAGGACAACTTCTCCTCTCCCCTGCTACCGGGAGTGCCTATAAAATAAACATGATTAAAACTGCCAGTGATCACAGAAGACACAGACGAAATGGGGGGGGAAATCAAAATAAACAGCACCCCCACCCCCAGCCTCACACACAAAACAGCTTCCCAAGCTGGGTGGGATGCAGAGCAGGCCTGCTTGGGGGTGATATTTATGTAAGGGGCTGGGTTCCTCCCTCGGGCAAGTAAAGCAAGCTGTAAAATTTGAAGGCACATTTTAAAATTGTTTAAAATCCTCCCAGTGTGTTTCCTGTCTGGCGCTGTGTTCCGGGCGGTGGTAACACATGTGCATGTGTGGCCTGGAGGACGTGTTAACGAGGGAGGGAGAGGTGGAGATGCTGTGTAGCCCCCCAAGCATGGGCGAGAAAAGGGGGTCTGTTGTTGGTCTGGTGTGTGTTTCTGGTGTTGGAATGCATGTAAAGGGCCTCAGCCTCTAGAGGGTGGTTTACTGAGTCTGAGAAATTAGCATCTTTTTAAAAGTCACCATATTATAAATCATTAGCTAGGCCTTGCGGGCTAATAACACAGGTATGTGATTTTTCCTTCTGAAGCAAGTAGGTGTGATCATATGCAACAACACGTCATCGTTAGAGTGCGGCTCTGTGCAGTGGGGCCTGCCAGGAGAGAGAGGATGCGCCCGGCGCATGGTGGTCTTCTAGCCTGCATACGCTGTTCTGATGCCTGGCATGCCTTCACCAGCTGTCAGAGCCCAGCTCCTGCTGCCTGCCTGGCTTTCTACCACCTCCCCACAGTGTGAATTAATCACTCTCTCTTCTGGGCCCCATGACATTTTGTCTTCTACTGTGTTTACTTTGTTCCTTCTCGACTGAAATCCAGCTGGGTATGTGTCCGCTCCCCTCAGCAAGCCCTTTGAAGGCGGAACTAGGAGCTTCTCTGGGCTTCATGTGCCCAGCAGGAGCTGCTGCTCTCCAATGTCTGTTGAATTAGACTGGGTGTTGTTGTTGTTGTTTCGGGGTTTTTTAAATTTAATTTTATTTATTTTATTTTTTTTCTTGTTTCAGAACCTTTGTTTATTCACTCGTTTTCATGACCGGCTCAGCCTGCCCAGAGGGCAGGGCTGGCGCAGCATGTGGTGCCGAGGATCGAACCGCGGTCCCTGAAGCCGCCCAAGCTTCCCCAAGCAGGTGCTTTAGACCACTGAGCCATCCCACCAGGCCCCTGTTGTTTCAGTTTTAATATTTTTGTACTAGAGATTAAACCCAGGCCCTTCACTCTGAGACAGCTCCAGTCCTTTTTATACTCTGGGATGAGGTCTCTCTAAGTAACCAAACTGCCCAGGCTGGGCTTTAATTGTGACCCTCCTGCCTCAAACTTCTGGATTATAGCTATCTTTTAGAATATTTTATCTTCTTTCTCTTTTTTAAAAAATGTATTTGATATAAAGTCTCACTCACGACGCAGCTCAGATTCATAGCGATCCTCTAGTTTTCAGCATCCCCAGAGCTGTGATTATAGGCGTGCGCCACCACGCCCAGACAGGGTGGCCAGCTCAGCTTGCCAAGGGCAGGGCTGACACGACATCTGGTACAAGGAGTCAACCCCCGTTCCTGCGCTTACCTAAGCAAGTGTTAGTCTGCTGAGCTATCTCACCCGACCTTCTTTTTCTTTTATTTTTAAAATTTTAATTAATTAATTAATGTGTCTGTCTGTCTGTCTATTTAGAGACAGGGTCTCACTGTGTAGTTCAGGCTGACCTGAATGTATGGCACTTGTGTTTTTCAAGACAAAAGATGTAAGGGGCTGGAGAAATATCTCAGTAGAACAAGCACTTGCCTGGCAAATGCAAGGGCTTGAGTTCAATCCCCCGTCTGGCAAACAAAAAAACTAACAAAAAAGACAAAAGATGTTAATATATGAAAATTTTCTTTTTTCTCTCTAAACTAAAACTTTAGTATTTATTTTTTTTTCTTGTTTCAGAACTTTTGTTTGTTTGCTGATTTACTTATTTTTATGGCCGGCTCAGCCTGCCCTGAGGGAAGGGCTGGTGCAGCATATGGTGCCGGGGACCGAACCGCGGTCCTTGCAACTGCCTAAGCTTTCCTAAGCAGGTGCTTTAGACCACTGAGTCATCCTGCCGGGCCCAAACCTCAGTATTTAGACTTAATTGCAGTATTGCACTTTGTGATACATAACTGAGTTTTGGGTTTGGGTACTTGGTCTGTTAACACCATCGCTGATTTAAAATATTGGTATAATTGTGCTGAATTTAGAGCCAGTGAAATTCCAAGTATAATTTGAAGAAAACATCATTTTATTTCACTGTTGCTATGACACATAAAGTCTATCATGCTAGAAAACCTCCCGGAGAGAGCCTCTGTGGGGCCAAGAAGATCTGTAAGGGCAAACTTGTATTCATCATACAGCTCCCTGGCCTCCGCCTGGTGCAGGAAGGGGACACTGCAGCCGCGGGCACTGCTCTCTGTGATGGCTCGAGGGCACAGGAACTGTGGAGCATGAAGCCAAGCCTAGAAAGAACACTTGATTCAGATAAATAATTCAAAGGAGTCCAAAAATGTCGCCTCATTAAATGGAAATGTTAAGGGAGTGGCAATCTATAAGTCTAGTTATTGTGTGAGGCTTTCAAAAACAAATTCTAGAGAAAGGGAGAGGAGAGTGACACACACAGAGAGAGAGAGAGAGAGAGAGAGAGAGAGAGAGAATCTGCAGAGTGCTAGTGTTGGTAGCAAGCCTGGGTGCAGGGTGCTGGGCTAGGCCTGGTGGGATCCCATGAAGGTGGGTACTTGTGCCCTTTCTTTTGCTTCCCTGCTGCCCCCAGGGTGTGGGTCAGGGGAAAAACAAATGCATAGGCACCAGGCAGAGCCAGGGTTAAAATCTGAACCAGCAGTTGTCTTGAATCTGCAAAGGGAAAGGAGTCACGAGTCTCCCCACCCGCCCTGGAGGTGCAGGTGCCCCTGCACACTGCTGAGCACAGCTCCTGGTGGCTCACTGCTTGGGTCTAGGCTCTTGGGTCAGCCACTATCTCCACAGCCCGTGTAGGCTGCCCTGCCTCCAAGCTTAGGCTGCTCTGGCAAAAGACACTATGAGGGGCCCAGCAGGATGGCTCAGTGGTCTAAAGCGCCTGCTTGGGAAAGGTTGGGCGGCTTCAGGGACTGCAGTTCCATCCCTGGCACCACATGCTGTGCCAACCCTGCCCTCGGGGCAGGCTGAGCTGGCCATATAAATGAGTGAATAAACAAACAAAGGTTCTGAAACAAGATAAATAAATAAATAAATAAATAAAATAAAAAATTCTTAAAAAAAAAAAGACACTAAGATAGCCAGCTGAATCTGAGTTTCAGATAAATGATGACTAAGTTTTTAGTATAGTATTTCTCATATAATATTTGAGACATACTTACATTTTCAAAAATCATAGGCCAGAAAGATGGTTCAGCAGTATAAAACGCCTGCTTAGGCAAGCTTAGGCAACCACAGCAACCACAGTTTGATCCCTGGCACCACATGCTGCACCAGCCCCACCCCCAGGCAGGTTGAGCCGGCCATAATAAAAAATTATAATTTAAATTAAAATTTCAAAAAATTCATTATTTACCTGGAAGCTCAAGGTTTTTTGTTTTGGTTTGGTTCTGGTTTTATTTCAGGGGGAAAGTGCTAGGGGTTGAACCCAGAGACTTTGCACTGAACTGCATCCTATTAGTATTAGTATGAGTGTGAATATGAGCGTGTAAGTGTTACTGTGTTAGTGTTAGTATTATACTGAAGATTGAACTCAGAGTATTCAAACTGAGCTATAGCCTGTCCCTTTTTCTTTTTGGTTTTGGTTTTTTTTTTTTTCTTTTTTTCTTTTTGAGACAGGGTCTCACTGTGCAGTTCAGGCTGGCCTTGAGCTCACTTTTGTAACCCAGGCTGGTCTCGAACTCACACTGATCCTCCTGCCTCAGCCTCCCAAGTGCTGGGATTACAGGCGTGCGCCACCACGCCTGGCACGGTATTTTTTTTTATAAGCATTTTTTTTTCTTGTTTCAGAACTTTTGTTTGTTTATTTATTTATTTTTATGGCCGGCTCAGCCTGCCCTGAGGGCCGGTCTGGCACAGCATGTGGTGCTGGGGATTGAACTGCGGTCCCTGCAGCCGCCTAAGCTTTCCTAAGCAGGTGCTTTAGACCACTTAGCCATCCTGCCAGGCCCCAAGTTTCGGTATTTTTTGAGACAGGATTTCACTGTATAGTTCAGGCTGGCCTGCCTTGAACTTACTAGGTGATCCTTAAGGTGATCCTACTGCCTTAGCCTCTGAAATGCTGGGATCACAGGTGTCATGCCTGGCTTTGCCCTTTATAAACATTTATTTAAGGCCCTGCGGGATGGCCCAGTGGTCTAAAGCGCCTGCTTGGGAAAGTTTGGGCGGTTTCAGGGACCGCGGTTTGATCCCTGGCACCACATGCTGCGCCAGCCCTGCCCTGGGGCAGGCTGAGCCAGCCATAAAAATGAGTGAATAAACAAACAAGGTTTCTGAAACAAGAATAAAAAACAAACAAAAAAACCCCCATTTATTTATTCACTCATTCATCATTCATTCATTCATTCATTTGCTACAGGGTCTCCCTATACAGCTCAGACTCCTAGTGATCCTCCTGTCTCAGCCTCCCCAGAGCTGGGATTACAAGTGTGTGCTACCACGCCTGGTTTCACAGCCACCATGGCATGTGGTACTAGGGATTGAACTTGAATCCTTGCACTTGCTGAGCTATCTCCTCAGCCCTTGGCCCAGCCCTTTACGAAAAAAAAATTTTTTTAAAGTTTCGAGACAGGCTCTTACTAAATAGCCCAGGCTAGAATGAACTTGTGATCCTCATGCCTCAGCTTTACAGAGGGCTGGGACCTACTGGGAAGTTCTGTGGTTTGTCTGAAAGCACTGTGTTAAGTTCCACATCCTTTATGAAAGACAGCTACATGACATCTCGGTGATAGCTCAGTGACAGCTCCATCTTCTAAACTCTCCTGACCCTCATGACTTGACACTTGCTTGGCATACAGGAAGCAGCATTACTTTTACTGATTGATGATGCTAGCTCTGATCACCTGCCACTGCTAGTATCCTCATAATGGTGCTGGAGGGTCGGTGATCCCAGCCCATACAAGGCACCTTGTGCTCCAGGCCCATGTTCTGCAGGACCAGATTCTGATTTCCATACTGTTCCCCTGGCTGTGCTGTGACCCAGCCAGCACCAGAGGCCTCTGCCCACAGCATCCAAGCAGCGTCAGCCCAGGTTTACAGTACCAGGGATGTCTTCCTCAAAGCACAGTCTTGGGATTAACCCGGAGACCATGGGGTTGTGACATGGTCCTTAAACTCTTAACTGTAGAGTGACAAGGTCATGGCTGTGCAGACAAAAAAAGAGGAAGATGTTGGGTGTGAGGACACAGGCCTGTAATTCCCAGCATTCAGGAGGCTGAGGCTGAGGATTACTACATGTGAAGCCGGCCTGAACTATATAGCAAGACTCCATCTCAAACAAACAAACTAGACAAATAGAAAACAAAAATAAAGAAGAAAAAGAGAAAAAGAACAAGGAAGGCACTAAGCTCCAGAAGACTCTAAGATGTTGTTCACTCAAATGTGTGAACTCTAGCACAGCTTCACGAGTCATTGTGAAACTGGTGCGTGAACAAAGTCCAATAGGGACAACGTTCACAGGGGAGACTCGTGATGGTGATAAATGACATGATAATACCGCATGTGGGCTGTGCGTGACATGACGTGAGGCAAAGGCTGGGCCGATGGGGCTGATGACATCATCGTTCCCACAGAGTGTTTTGGTTTACATTTGGAAATCACAGGAGGAAAGCTACGGTCCTTTTTGGAAAGAGACCAGCTGCTGGGGACAGCCTTAGGATGCTTGTTCCCTGGGAGACGACCTCAGCGTCCACGTTGGAGCCCAGGCTGGACTCTAACTTGCAGAGGTCTTCCTGCCTCGCCTTCCCAAGTACTGGCGTTATGGTCATGCGCCACCATGTCTGGTGGGCTGCATTATTTAGAGAACAACAGCAAGAAAAATAATGTGTACATGTTCAGTACAGACACAGGTTTCCTGTTGGATCTATGGGTGTTGAATACAAGGAAGAGGAACCCACAGATTCAGAGGCTCAATGCCCTCTGTCTCTCTATATATACATGTATATTTTTTCTGCCTGTTGAATACTTCTTCTCAGATTATAAGCTCAATGAGCAGGGACGTGATTCCCTACTCCAGAGAGAATAGTGCTTTGCTAGGGAAAGCTGTTCACCATAGAGTAGGACTTTAAAAAGAAAACCAGCAAGAGCACGACTCCACCCTCAGGCACACCTGGGAAGTGGCTTCGAGGAGCACACAGGTAAAAACAAACAAACAACAACAAAAAAAAACCCCAGGTGGGGGCAACCCACTAGGGTCCTCCTGTTCCCCTCTTGGACAGAAGCTTTCTTTCCCAATAAATTTTCTATTCTAAACCTCTGTCTCATTCCTAAAAGTCATTCTTCAGCTTTAGAGAACAAGAACTCATCCAAGTGTTTTTCAGGTCAAAAGATCAGTTTTTTCTTCATGCATCAACTGGAGGTCATCCACCGAGATCACTGGGCAGAGATATGGGAATCTCACATCTCACAGTCAAAGTCACTTACCCCTTTAGAGTGCATCATTAAATGCTGGAAGACATTTGATCCATATACACTGAGAAAAAGCTGTTTTAATATTTTTCTTCACATGTGCATGGCCTGTGTACCCCACTAGAGCCAAAATGGAATGCAGAGGAAAGTATCAATTGTGACACCATTTTACAACTTAAGTTATTATAAAAAAAAAAAAAAAAGAAAACCCAGGTAGTGGTGTGATCTGGTGGGACATCACTTGTCCAGAAAGCCCCAGATCCTGGATTCCATTCCTAGGGCCCCAAACCAAACCAACCTGTAGGCAGAAGCATGCAACCACTGCACCTTTCCTCTACCTGCTTCCTGAAAGCTAAGTTAGGCTCCCAGGAGTGAGAATAGAGATTTTTTTTTTTTTAATTTATTTTTCTTGCCAGGAGTCGTGGCGCACACCTGTAACCCCAGCACTTGGGAGGCTGAGGCAGGAGGATCGCTGCGAGTTCGAGACCAGCCTAGGCTACAAAAGTGACCTCAAGGCCAGCCTGAACTGCATAACAAGACCCTGTCTCAAAAAGACAAAAATAAATAAATAAATAAATTTATTTCTCTTAAACCTCATTTATTTGTTTGTGTTATGGCTGGCTCAGCCCGCCCTGGGGTGGGGGTGCACAGTATGTGGTGCCAGGGATTGAGGAGCAGACCCAGTGCTTGCCTTAAGTTTCCTCCGCAGGCGCTTTAGACCACTGAGCCATCTCGCTGGCCCTAGAGATTTTTTTTTTTCCTGGAAAAAAAGTCCCCCAAATGGTCCCAGACAAAAGCTCAATATTTAGAACAGAAGGGAAAGGTGTAAAAATGCCCTTTTATTATTTCCTCCATGGTTTCCTCTCTTCTGCAAATGCGTACTGAGTGCCAGCCTGTATCCAGCCGCCAGAACTCTATCTGTAAATAAAACTGACCCAACTGCTTCGTGAGGAACACTTGTGCCCTGGCGGTGCCATCCCAGCACAGGCTGGGCTCAGGTGGTACCACACAGGAAGGTGAACGGGCAGCAGCTGAGGAGGCCTCCACAGAAAAAGGAGATAAAACACGCAGAGAAAGGGATCAAAAAGAAAGAGGCCTGAGGCTGAGCGCAGAAGGAAATCTAAAATGGCGGCTGGGGAGACAGCGCCGTGGCCCAAGTTCCTGCCTGGCAAGTACAAGCTCGTGAGTTCAAACACCAGCTCCCCTTCCCCTCCACAAAAGAAGAAAACCTAAAATGGTAATTAAAGATTGAGTATCGCTCAGCATATAGCCCTGGCTTCAACACCCAGTACCTACCCAAGAAAGCAGTAAGAAGTAATATTGGTCCTCCTAGGAGTAGGAGAAAACGCATGAAATGACAGGAAGTTTATATTAAAAATAAAATTCTCAGGGCGCTGGGGAGACAGCTCCGTGGCACAAGTGCCTGCCTGGCAAGTGCGAGGTCGTGAGTTCGAACCCTGGTCCCACAAAAAATAAAAAAAATTATTTAAAAAAATCTCAAAGGGGCCTGGCAGGATGGCTCAGTGGTCTAAAGCACCTGCTTAGGAAAGCTTAGGCGGCTGCAGGGACCGCGGTTCGATCTCTGGTACCACATGCTGTGCCAGCCCTGCCCTCAGGGCAGGCTGAGCCGGCCATAAAAATAAACAAACAAACAAAAGTTCTGAAACAAGAAAAAAAATTATTTAAAAAAAATCTCAGAAATTAAATATAGGTTATTAAAAATGATTCACTGAAGAATAGGAGCCTAAGTAAGGCAATCTCCAGGAAAGCAGACTAACTAGACAAGATATCGGGGAACAGGGCAGAAAAATGAAAAATTAGACAATCAGCTCGAGAGACTGAACATACAGCTAACAGAAGGAGCAAGACAAGATGGGAGGAAATAGGGGCCTGGAGATAGCTCAGGGGCACAAGTGCCTGCCTGGCAAGAGCAAGGTCCTGAGTTCTATCCTTGGTTCCACAAAAAAAAAAAAAAAAAGGGAGGAAGTTATCAAAGAAACTTTCCAAGAACTGAAATTTTATTTATTTATTTGTTTGTTTATTTTAGAGACAGTCTCACTGTGTAGCTCTGCACACAGACTCTGACTCTTTAGAAAGGATAAGGAGCTGGGCATGGTGGTGGCTCACACTTATAGTCCCAGCATTTGAGAGGCTGAGGCAGGAGAATTGTTACAAGTTTGAGACCAGCCTGGACTACAGAGTGAGCTCAAGGTGAGCCTGAACTACACAGTGAGATCCTGTCTCAAAAAGACAAAAGAAGAAGAAAGAAAAAAGAAAAAGAAAAGGCTAAGGAGAAGTTAATAATAAAATTTAAAAGCCCTAAAATGAATAATACAAGCATTAAACATTTTGATTCATTCCAATGCATAATATATTCATATGACTCAAAAATCAAAATGATTTTTTTTCAAAATGATTTTAAGAGATGAAATAAAGCTAGGCCTGACAGAATAGGCCTTCCAGCCTAGCCAGGTGACTGAGGGTTTTAGTGATGCTCTTTGTTTTCTTCCCAACTGGGTGACCATTTTTATTAGCTCTTTATCTATACTGCCAGTGGATTGTTACTTTTGTGACTTAAAAAAAGACGTGTAAGATTTCCCCTCTTGGCTGCTTGAAAGTGTGCAGTTGAGTCGCTTTCCCTAGGTGCCCTTTGTTCCCCCTCCAAGTCACACCCTGGAGCACTTTCTTCAAGAGCTTCCTTGTTCTGAGGGAATGCAGTAGCTTGCATACCCAGACACCCCCAGAAGGACTCTTGGGCTGTTTTCAACACTTCCCTATTGTAAATGGAAGGCACAGCGAAACACTGCAGCACACACCATTAAACTGTGTGAAGAGTCACACAACAGTGCCCCAGCCGTGACATTGCCAGGTTAAAAGTGAACGTAGCGGTGATTCTGCAGTGGTCTCCAAGCTGCCCTCCCCGAAGCTACCCCACTTCCACTCCCCACAGCGGGGTGTGAAGATATCTGTTCCCAAGAGCCACCGCAACAGACTGTGTTGTAAACTCCTGGATTTCTGCCAAGCTGATAAATGAGAAATGCTACCTCAGTGTAGTTTTAATTTTCATCTATCTTCTGTGTGAGACTGAACATCTTTTTAAAAATTTAAAAGCCATTTGCATTTCCTTTCTGTGAGCTGGTCCAGGTTCTCTGGCCATTTCTTTATTCCACTGTTGGTCTTCCTGGTTAATTAGTAGCTCCAAGGAAGATAAAAATGTTTTTAAAGGAAAAGAATGAATCACAGTATAACACACAGTTCAATGAAATTATTGTTACAGGGTCATAAACATCAAAATGCTAAACAGTGATTTAGTCCAAATTTTGAGTTTAACTCTGTTGAGAGGATCCGGAGTAAAGAGGGTAGGGCCAAAGCAGTGAGAGGACGGAAACAACCAAGTCCTCACCCCTCAGGGGGAAGGCAAAACATTATAATTTGGAAAAGGGAAAAAAGAAAAAAGAAAAAAAAAAAAAACCCACAAAGTCCAGCAGCACAGCTTCTTATCTAGAGATGTGGAAGTAAGAGTCAGAAGAAACGGCAAGAATGTTTGCCAGGGTAGCCTCTGAGAGTTGGACTGGGCACAAGGAAGGAGTGTGGTAGGTACTATAAGTTTCTCATCAGAGTTGCTTTAGTACCAAGTCCCAATGCTGAGGAGGCAGAGGTAAGAGAATCACTTTGAATTCAAGGCCAGTCTGGGCTGCATAGTGAGTCCAAGGCCAGCCTGAGCTGATGGCAGCCTCCAAAGGATGGGAGAGAAACGCTGGAGCTCCCCCGCTGCTAGATGTCAGATATGCTGAGCTCATGTTCCCCAAAATCAAAGAATGAATTCTTTTTTGAAAAATTAATACACATGAAAATAAATTAATACACATTTAATGGCAAAACTTTATTTATTTATTTATTTTTATTTATTTATTCTTTTTGAGACAGGGTCTTGCTATGCAGTTCAGGCTGGCCTTGAGTTCACTTTTGTAGCCCAGGCTGGTCTCAAACACACTGATTCTCTTGCCTCAGCCTCCCAAATACTGGGATTACAGGTGTGCGCCACCACATCCAGCTATTTATTTATTTATTTTTGGTACCTGGAATTGAGATCAGGAATTTGTGTTTATTAGGCAGGCACTGTGCTGCTTAGCTATGTCTCTGGCCCCAAAGAATAAGAATTCTAAGGAACAGTGGAGGTTAAGATTAGGAAAACTGGGGCTGGGGAGATAGCTCTGTGGCACAAGTGCCCGCCTGGTAAGTGCAAGCTCATGAGTTCAAACCCCGGTCCCACAAAAAAATAAAAATAAAAATAAAAAAGAATAGAAAAATTACTGGGTTATGCAGCTCCTGAGGGACAGGAGAGGGCCCATGTGGGTTGCAGCGGAACCCATTTTCCAGAGGAAGATTTATAGGGCAAAATCACAAAGTGGGTGCAAAATCATTTGGTGGGTACAACATAGGAAAAGCTATGATCCAAAAGATAAGAAGATGGCAAATAGCCAGGCATGGTGGCGCATGCCTGTAATCCCAGCACTCGGGAGGCTGAGGCAGGAGGATTGGTGCGAGTTCGAGACCAGCCTGGGCTACAAAAGTGAGCTCAGGACCAGCCTCAACTGCATAGCGAGACCCTGTCTCAAAAAAAAAAGACAAAAAAAAAAAAAAAGAAGGTGGCAAATATAGCTGCTTAGGCAACAGTGCAGTGGGGAAGCAAGGCACATATGGAGCAAGTGCACATGGTTTTGTTTTGTTTTGTTTTGTTGTTTTGAAGAGATGAGTCTGGTGTCCTGATCACCCTCCTGGATGACTGATAGCTATCTCAACTTTATTGGACCAGGTGATGCCAATTATCTTGCTTATCCCTTGCCAAGGCCTGGAGGCTGGTCATTCTGTCTTTATCTTGAGGCCTGGCATTCAGTGGCTGTGCCTCTGGCCACGGTTGTACTGCTTCCTCATCCTCTGCACTGACTCCCTCAGGAGCCTAGGCCTGTCTGTCTATATTATTTCTACCTAACTTATCTGTCTATCATAGAACTGCATAATGATACCTTGTCTCAAGACAAAACAGAACAGAAAAAAATAAAAATTATAATGTGCCACTGTAATAAAATAAATTATGCGTTATTTTATAACATTCATTAATCAATAAAAAAGGTAAAAGAGATGGTATCTCCCTCTTTTTTTCTTTTCTTTCTTTCTTTCTTTCTTTCTTTTTTTTTTTTTTTAACATGGCGTTTACTATGTTGCTCAGGCTGATCTGGAACTCCTTAGCTCAAATAAAACTGCCTCAGCCTGCCAAATAGCTGGAACTCCAGCTATAGACTACTGGACTGGCCCAGCCTATCCTCTGTAAAAGAAGGATGTTACAGGTGGTATGCAGAAGAGAGGTCTCTTCACTTGCTTGATTTACTTGTGGTGCTGCAGATGGAATGATGGAATCCAGGGCCTTGTTTTGAGTTCCACCCCAGCCTACAGGAGCACTGATGTAAGTGACTGTAGCAAGATCACAGAAGACCCAATAAAGTCTCTTTGAAAAGCAAACCAAAATCATGTTGAGAGAAAAGTCTCACCCCAAAGTGCAGGTTTTGTGGTGTGTGTGTGTGTGTGTGTGTGTTTGTGTATGTGTAGATTGCAGCCACACCCAGTCAAGGGGGTTATTGCCCTTTAGAGTTCTGCTGACTTCTTACCAGCCAATCCCTAGTCCTTTGTGATGGTTAATCATTTGTCATCTTAAACTTTCCCTATTCAAAATATCACATGGTTTCTGTCTCTTGCCTGGACACTGGCTGACACATGGGGCAGCAAGTGGAGTCCCTGGAATGGAACTGAGTCAGCAGTGAGATGGGAGTTAGGCCTCAACCAAAGACTTTTCTCTGGCCACAAATCTTAGAAGGATCAGTCTGTTTCCAGGTAGCTTAACTATGTTCCTGAACAAGGTTCAAAATATTCATAGCAGCTAGGGATGTAGCTCAGTAATGCAGTACATGCCTGGCAAGCTTGAGGTCCTGAGTTCAACTCCTGATTTAAAAAAAAAAAATCACAAAAATACAAGAAAATCCAACACCAAACAACATTAAATTGACAATGTCTGGCACCCAATGTATAATTGTTAACATAAAAAACATGGGAAAATACTACCAAATGACGAGAATAAATTAATCAATTAAAAACAGTGCTAAGCTGGGTGTGGTGACTCACACCTGTAATCCCAGCACTTGGAAGGCTGAGGCAGGAGGATCCGTGCAAGTTCAAGACCAGCCTGGGCTACAAAAGTGATCTCAGAGCCAGCCTGAACTGCATAATGAGACCCTGTCTCAAAAAGACCAAAAAAAAAAGACATTCCCAGGTAAATGAGTGCACCTTGAAAGCATACTTTTAAGTGAGGTAAATCAGACACGTGTAAATACCACACTGTTGCTCTGATATGAGAAACTAAAAGTGTAAATAAGAACCAAAATATATAAAAGGTCTTGTGAAATAGGAGGAAATTCCTCAAGTGGGAGGAGAACAAGGGAGGGAAGTGGGGGAAAGGAAAGAAGGGAAAGATTTTAAAAGTGAAAAAATGAGAGTCACATGACCCCAAAAGATGGCTGTGCCCTTGAGAGTGGAGCAAAGGTGGCCTAACGCGTGCGTGGTGGAGGGAACACACAGAAGGCGCATATGAGGTAAAGGCATTCCGGAACAAGATTATGAACCAAATCTGTATCTCAGAACTGGACATGGTCTTCAGAAACCTTCAACTGTTGTTCCTATAGATATAATTATTGAGGGCCCGGCAGGATGGCTCAGTGGTCTAAAGCGCCTGCTTGGGAAAGCTTGGGCAGCTTTAGGGACTGTGGTTCAATCCCCAGCACCACATGCTGTGCCAGCCCTGCTCTAGGGGTGGG
>PVJA010008166.1:15537-65581 GCA_004027025.1 Myocastor coypus
AAAAAAAAAAAAAAAAAAAATTACTGAAAATTATATTTTTACTTTTCTAAGGCTCAAGATGGAAAATCATAAATCAGATGATACTATCAAGGAAAACATAATTGACATTATAGCCAGAAAAATTAACTAACTTCCAGAAACAGAAAGGAATCTACGTGAACATGGGTCAGTATATATTGGACTTAATGCTGCTTTCTGTGGTCTAATAGCCAACAGTCTTTTTCGGCACACCTTACATGTGACACAAGCTCGTATAGCTGCTGGCTTACCAATGGTAGTGATTCTGTTTTTGTCAGCAAATGCCTCTTATTCAAGTTTTGTAAGTTTACCTCTGAGTGCAGGTGATTTGAATTGTGAAGGAGAAACGGAAGCGGACTTCCCCTCAGAAACGTCTGCCTGAAGACACCGCAGTGATGTCTTTAAGGCTCATTGGCCTAATTTTTGAGGGTCTATACCCTGCTTTCTTGGCTGTACCTGTGAATGGTGCCCTAGGTATCAATGAGCTCTGCTGCCAGAGAAAGGAAATATCTTAACATGCTGCATTAGAATATCTAAGCCTGCCTTTAGAAACATGGCATTTCCCCTTCTACTTCAGACTGTGTTTGTAGCATACCTTGGATCTAGACAATATAAACTACCTATAAAGGCTGTTCAATTACCCAAACCAGGCCTAGAAATTCACTGATTGTTAACCAAGTATGTATGTAAAATAAAACAGTGAAAATGTTTGTGGAAAAATGAAAACAAAGCTTTTGTAAATGGGGAGAGAAGGAAAGGTTAAAGGCAAGGTAGGGGGCTTGGAAAAAAATCAAGTTATATCACATGCAGGCACAAATTCTCTATAATGGAGGGGCTTGCCAGGTAGCTCAGTTGATTAAAGCACATGATTTGGCAAAGTTACTCAGGTGCCTGGGGACTGTAGTTCAATCCCCACCTCACATGGAGCATGAGAACTGCCCTTAAGGCACCCTGAGCCAGCCAAAAACAATAATAACACACACGAAAAAACCCAGATTTTCTATGATGAATGTGACCATTAAGGTAGCTAAAATATACCAATAAAATCTGATTTAAAGAAAAAACAGGGGGGCCTGGCAGGATGGCTCAGTGGTCTAAAGTACCTGCTTAGAAAAGCTTGGGAGACTGCAGGGACCGCGGTTTGTTCCCCGGCACCACATGCTGTGCCAGCCCTGCCCTCAGGGCAGGCTGAGCCGGGCATGAAAATAAATAAATGAACAAACAGGGGCCTGGCGGGATGGCTCAGTGGTCTAAAGCGCCTGCTTGGGAAAGCTTGGGTGGCTTCAGGGACCACGGTTCGATCCCCGGCACCACATGCTGCGCCAGCCCTACCCTCGGGGCAGGCTGAGCCAGCCATAAAAATGAGTGAATAAACAAACAAAGGTTCTGAAACAAGAAAAAAATAATAAAAAAAAATAAAAATAAAAATAAATGAACAAACAAAAGTTCTGAAACAAGAAAAAAATAAATTAAATTAAATTAAATTTTTAAAAAAGAAAAGAAAAAACAGGGGCCCAGCAGGATGGCTCAGCGGCCTAAAGTGCCTGCTTAGGAAGGCTTGGGTGGCTGCAGGGACCAAGGTTTGATCCCTGGCACCACATGCTGCACCAGCCCTGCCCTTGGGGCAGGCTGAGCCGGCCATAAAAATAAATAAACAAAAGTTCTGAAACAAGAAAAAATAAAATAAAATAAAGAAAAAACAGATCCAGAAAGATGATAGAATTAATAAGCAAAGGCTTTGCAGTAGCTATTATTAACTGGACATGGTGCCATAGGCCTGTGATCCCAAGATTCTGGAAGGTTGAGGCAGGAGGATCACAAGTTCAAGCCCAGCCTGGACAAGTCTGTAAGGCTCTACTTCAAAAACTAAAAAAACAAAACAAACAAACAAACAAAAACCCCGAGAGGTTGGGTTTAGTGTGAAAGTGTTTACTTCCCAATGCCACAAAAAACTATTATTAAATATATTCAGTATGCTCAAGAAGATGGTTCATGAATATGCTATGGAAAGATGTGAAAGATATAAAATAAAGCCCCCATTAAATTTCTTTCTTTTTTTTTTTTTTTTTTTTTTTTGATTTTTGAGACAGGGTCTCTCTATGCAGTTGAGGCTGGCCTTGAGCTCACTTTTGTAGCCCAGGCTCGTCTCAAACTCGCACCAATCCTCCTGCCTCAGCCTCCTGAATGCTGGGATTACAGGTGTGAGCCACCACACCCGGCTTCCCCCTTAAATTTCTAGAGATATAAATGACAATGTCTGAACTGAAAAATGTACTGGATGGGATTAAAAAGCAGATTAGACACTGCAGACAAACAAAAGATTTGTGCACACACACAAAGACTTAGCAACAGAAATGATTCAAAATGTACATGTATATGCATACAGATGTAGACTAGCGGGGCTGAGGAGATAGCTCAGTAGAATAAGCACTTCCCTGGCAAGTGCAAGGGCCTGAGTTCAATCCCTGGTTCCGGAAGAAAAAAAAAAAAAAAAAAAAAAAGTAGAGATATAGACTGGCAATGGTAGAAGCTAGTAGTCCCAGCTACACTGGAGGCTGAGGCAGGAGGAGTTTGAAGCTAGCCTAGGCTATAACTGCAAGACTGTCTTGAAAACATCAACAAAAATGCAAGATAAAAATCAGAAAGTCAGTGAGCCAAGGAATAACATCACAGCTGTATACTTGTTTGGCGATCCAAGAGGAGAAGGGTGACAGAAAAATATTTCAAGAAATAATAGCCAAAAATTTTCCTGAGTGGAAACAATGAACTCACACACCCAACGAGGTCAATAAATCCTGAGCCCCCAAAATATGAAAAACACTACAGGAAGGTGCATCTGAGTACGTCTCTATCCTTGCAGAGCAGAGGTAGCAGAGAGTAAACTTGTAATGTGGCTAGAGAAAAAACAAACAAAAAAACTTCACATTCTATCAAGAGGAGAAACGGAAGCGGACTTCTCCTCAGAAACGTCTGCCTGAAGACACCGCAGTGATGTCTTTAAGGCTCAAAAAGATAAAAACAGTCAACCTAGAATTCAGCAGAGATAGCTTCCAAATATGGAGATGGGATAAAAGTGTCTCAGACATTCAAAGCTGAGAGAATCCATCAGCGACAGACCTGTACTGTGAGAAATGTTTTTAAAAGTCCTTCAAGCAGAAGAGAAATGACACCAGATGGAAATCTCCATCTTCACAAAGCAATGAAGAGCCTCAATAGGCAAATCTGTGGGTAAGTTTTTTTTTTTTTTCTTATTTAAAATTCTCTTTACAAGATAGCTGTTAGGAAAACAAACCTAAAAATGTATTGTGGGGCATACAGGATATGCAGTAATGAAGTACAGGACAACAATAGCACCCAAGTGGGGAGGTGGGGAATGGAAGGGTGGCACCACCGGTAAGGAGACAGCGCCAAATCCTAACCACCAGACCACCAGGGATCCACCGGTGAGGAGCGTGTGTGCTATTATTACCTGCAGAGAGAGACAGGGGTTCAAAGACGTATCCAGGTAGACCTCAAGGAGCCGCACACACGGAAAATCTAAGTGTGGCTTTAAAAGCCCATTAAAGGAGATAAAGTGGAATTGAAGTCATGGGACCCTCCTGGGGCTCATGGCTACCCCCTCTGCAGACAGCAGTGGGGTCAGCGCCCCACTCCAGCAGCCCCCCTGGAATCTCTTGAATGCTGGGGACAACGGAGCAGGGATAGTTAGAGAAGAGCTCCCTGTCCTGCCACCTTCTGGCAGTAAATCTCGCCTATTTTTAACTCAGGCCTCTGCTCTGCTTAAGTGCTTCTGGTTGGGACATCAGCAGCCTCTGAGATTCTGGGCCCCTGGCCTCTGTCCCTGCAGCCCAGGTTGGCTCCGGGATCCCAGCCACTGGTGCCAGGAGCCGGCTCACCCACCCCCCCACCGCCCGGCTGGCGCGGGCGGCGGAGAGCACCCCTAGGGGGCACCCGGGAACGCGGTGGGGCTGTGAACCGCATGTTCGTGTTCATGGGGTGTGCGTGTGCGTACACACTCTATAGGTTCCAGACATGATGTGAAAAGGACTCTGACTTTCTTGTTTGTTTTTTGACTGCTCATGCTTGGGGACGTCAGCACAGCTAGGCCGAGGTGAGGGCCCTTCTGATTCTGCGGCCCTCTCTGCTGGGCTAGGGCTCCTTTCTCTTAGTGCTCCCAACTGACAGACACTCTAGCCGGCAGGCTGCCGTGAGCCTCACTCCTCTCATTTCTTTTTTTTTTTTTTTTTTTTTTGTCTTTTTGAGACAGGGTCTCGCTATGCAGTTGAGGCTGGTCCTGAGCTCACTTTTGTAGCCCAGGCTGGTCTCGAACTCGCACAAATCCTCCTGCCTCAGCCTCCCAAGTGCTAGGATTACAGGCGTGCGCCACCACGCCCGGCACTCCTCTCATTTCTGACCCCTCACCCTCATCTGCCACAGGCAGAAAAGCAGCTGCCTTCTCTGGGCTGCGAATCCCTGCAGGCTAGCATTTGGTTTGCTGTCATGCTCCTCTATGGGGCTCTTTCTAGGGTGTAACTGAAAGAACCCCTTGACTCCTATCAAGCCCCAAGGGGCATGCAGGTGACAGATCTGAGGGCACACAGGGGTGCCGTGCTGGCTGGCCTGCATGCCAAGGAGCTCAGCCTTGCAAGGAGGCCACTGGCTGGGAGGTACAGTGGGAGCAGAGTGGTGCAGTGTCCCTAGAGGGTAGTTTGCCGCTGAAAGGCAGCTGTGCACATGGCCCCACGCACTAAGGGTAGCCTTGGTCCCTCTGCAGGGCTTCAAATCTGGTATGTGTGTGCAGGTGTGTTCACGGCCTCTCATGCTTAGTTCTTGCTCCCCCAGCCAGGCCCCACTCTCCCTCAGCACTGGAGGAGCCCATGCTGCTGGGCGCTGAGTCTGCTGCTGGGCCTGGGCTTCATCCGGGCACATAGATGCAGCAGGCGGTCCCCACTCTCCCTGGGTGTGCCTGTGTCTGAGACATCCTTGGGATCCTTGGCGCTGTTCCTGCATCTCATGTTGCTTTTTCTGTGACCTATAGGCTCCCAGGGTTGGGAATGTGGCACTGCTTTCTTTGTCCTGTATAACCCCGTCCCCGACTTTTCCCAGACTCTTGGCTGTGCCTGGGTGGTTTGGTTGCTGTCCTTCCTGGCATGACATACTGTTTGTTTAGTTTGGATTGTCAGCTGGTCTGTTTTGGAGAACTGTGTCATCTGTTGGATGCCAGCCTCGAGTGTGTTACCCTGCATGACCCCAAATGCCTGTGTGGTACAGGGCATCTATGAGGCCCTTCCCCAGGCCACGAGTGGGGTTCATATGAGCAAGATGGGCAGCATGACGCTGGTGTGTGGCTCACATCCGTGGAGGCCTGTTGGATGTGCACACCTGGCTGCGTGTTGAATTGGGGGTGTGCCGGTGCTCCTGCCTGCATATGCCTGAGCCCTGGGCTCTGGCCCTGTGAGAGGCCCCTTCCACCTCAGCTGTATAAACAAAGCCCCTGCCTTCCTTTCTGAGGCCCCTCAGGGCTGTCAGCTGTCCCCACCCCCTCTCCTCTAGCAGTGAGTTTGACTGACTGTGTGGGGTCACAGAGTTGTGAGATTAAAAAGAACGGACGGGAACTGAAGTGTGTGAAGTTGTGTGGGAGTGTGACCATGAAGCCCAAGTGTCCCCTGCAACTCCAGCTTCTCACATGCAGGTTGGGGATCTCAGGCCAGTTAAGCCTAGCTGGCTCAGCTTCCTGAACCCATCAACCTTCCTTTTACAGCCGGGCTGGGTGGTGACTGTCCTGTAATTGCCCTGGGCCAAATGCTGCCGTGAGGACTGGGAGTGGGCTGACCCTTGGGGGAGGGGCCATCCCTGTCCCCACCAGAACAAGTCAGAGGAGACAGGGTTGGGTGAGGGGCATGGGGGGGAACGACCCCAGGGTTAGGTTGAAGCTGCAGTGTGGGTTCTGGATGAGCTGATCCCTACTCCAGCCTGGGTGTCTCTGGCCCCCTGGCCCCTCATCCTGACGGGATTCAGTGTCACACTTCCCATGCACATCTCACCACCTCCCTCCTGGGTCCTCCATGCCAGCCTGGCACCCTGACCCTGTTCATGTCCCTCATTCCTTCCAGGTCTCCCCATCCCCTCCTTGTCCGTGACCCCTGTGTTCCCTCCAATCCCTCAGTGCACCGCACCCCATGCACACGCCCAGCCTGCCTGGCTCACCAGCTGGACAGTGAAGGAAAACAGGTCGGGTTTGGGGACTGAGAGCTCTGGGCCTAGCCATGTGGACAGGCCCAGGTCTGCTCCTCAACCTGAGAGCAGCTAGAACTGGGGGAGAGGAAAAGGGAGGGGCAGAAGAAATTCAGGAAAGAGGAGTCAGTGAGGTCCTAGTGGGCTCTGCCACAGACCTACACACAGGGAATTCTGCAGTGCAGTACCCTGCTCCCCTAAGGGCCAACACCCACTCTCACACTTTGGGGACCACAAACTCTTCCCGAGTCTGCTCACACAAGGGCGCCCTGCTGGTGCTGCCACCTAGTGGACATAGTGCCCACCTGCAGGCCCAGAGTGGCCAGCCCAGCAAGCTGGAGGAAGGCTTAGCCTCCAGCCTGGGGCCAAGGCCTGCTCCCCCAACTCGATTCCAAGTGCCCAGAGGAGAAGGCAGGGCCGCTCCAAACCTCACTCGCAAGCCCAAGTCTGGGTTCAGTGTTTGTCGTGGCAGTTGTTTTTCTCTCCAGGAGGACAGCAATGGGAAGGCTGGTGTGCATTTTGGGAGAATCCTGGTAGATCCTAGCTATAGATGGAGCCCGCTTGATGCCCTCTCTGAGGTAGGCAATGAGACCCACTCCTCGTGGGCAGGTGGTGGCCTGGAGCTGGCTCTCTGGAGCTGCTGGTGCCTCTCTGACTTATATTTTCCTCACCTCAAGGCCCGTGCTTTGGGGTGTGGATGGTGGTGAGCAGAATGTCCTGAGCCTGGGCACCACCTGGCTGCTAGGGAAGATTACAAGGGCACCTGGGTGCTGGGATAGGGCAGCTGGAGGCAGACACTTAGACTCCTGCAGCTGTTGCCCCATTGCTGTTCTTCCCACCATCCCTACTCTGGTTTAGTCCCACTCCTGAGCTACTCGGTCGGGTTTGGCGCGGCCCTAGCCTGTCTGTCCCTGATCCCTAGGTAATGGGTCTCCGTCTTTCCCTCCCACCAGCTCTAGCCCTGGATCCTGTTGCTATGCCCTCTTGCCACTCCCTTGGCCAGGACACTTTGGGCTGTGTGAACCTTGGTGTTGAAGGCTCTGTCACTGGTCTGTTGCTCTCCCTCGGTGACCCTGCTTGTTTCAGGCACCAAGGCTCTGCCTGAGGGGCTGTGCAGCAAGATCCTAGCTTCTGGGAAATAGGACAGAACCCTTGGGGAGAGTGATCCTCCCTTCTCACCCCAGCTGCGGGGGTTACGAGGCTTCAAATATCAGCTTTCAATTTCCAGGAAGATGCTTCGTGGGATATCACAATATGAGAGAAGAAAAGATGGGGGCTCAGGACCCGACTTCTAGTCCTGGCTCTGCTGTGGAATTTGGCTGGCTGCACATGAATTCCTTGTCTCACTGCACCTCAGCTGTCCCATCTGTAAATAAGGGGTTCAGATTGGCTCACTCAGTCTGCACTGAAAAATAAGTATCATAGGAGGAGGGGGTAACAGGCTGTGTGTATGGGGGGAGGCAGCAGGAATTTTGGGAAAGGATTCCAAGAATTACAGATTTCAGCCACAGCCAGACCCATCTTTTGTTCTTGTTCATGCAGCTCTTCAGGCAAACTCAGGGTCTCACTGCATGCTAGGCAAGTGCTTCACTTCTATATTACAAGCCCAGTCTTTAGCCCACCTTGTATGTCAGCCCTGTCACTTGCTAGACTGACCCGAGTCAAAGTGTGCCTTATAGAAAGGAGGATTCAGAGGGTACACTGCTCAGCCCCTGTCACCAAATGTCAGGCCCTTTCAGTCTTGTATTTCCTGGGTTTTTGACACCACAAAGCCTTCCCCAGCGCAGCACAGGCCTTAGCCCTAGTCTATCTGGCCTTAGGATCTCAGGAAGCCTATTGTGTGGATCTGCTGCTTTGCCTCCCCACTGGGATAAATCCCCACTCCCCAGCCTTTGAGACCTTTGAACTCCTTCAAGAGTCCCAGGTCTGTGTACCTCCTTCCTGGAGCCATCTCCCTCTGTCCCTAAGCAAGAGTGAGCCACCAGTCTCCTGCTGCCAAAGCCCAATGTTTAACTGTTAAGAGCTGGATATACTGCTGTGTGTGTGTGTGTGTGTGTGTGTGTGTGTGTGTGTGTGTGCGTGTGCGTGTGTGTGTGATTGCCACTCACACATCAGCACTTGCTGAGTTGGGAACATATCTGAGGGAAGATGCTGTGTCTTCTCTACCCACCCCCCCATAGAGCCTGGCACTCAGCAGGTGGATGCCCAGTGGACATCAGTCGGAGCTACAGGAGCCACCTTCTCTGTACCACTCCCACCAGGGTGCCCCAGCCCAGGCCACTGGCTGCCCTGCCTCTTTTCCCACCTGCCCCCCATCCCCCTCGTGCTCCACCTGATTCAGCCTTCTGTCTCTGTGCTCTCCTGATCCATGCAGGATGCTGTAGTTAGCACTGGCTCTTGTCTCAACAATAGCCAGTGTTTCTAAATGAATAAAATTTGAAGGGGCAATACAGGAAGTTGATTCTATTGAAACAGCAAAACAAGTCAGTTTCTGGTATAATAATATATATGTTTCTTTATTAACACATTAAGAACATGGAAGGTCTAACAACTATGATCATTTCAAAGTAGTGATGAGCATAAATGATATCTCTGAAATAACTTCATCTCTGACAACACTAATGCAGTCTGAAAACATCTGTGATTTCTGTTGGTTACAAAGTCACAGGTACTGTTGATACTTTTGTGGCTTGTTCAACCACACTTAAAAGATGTTAAATTTCATTTATGGGGGAGTGAAAATAAAAATGCAATTTTCTTCCTATTTAGGTTCACAAATCCTCAGAAATCCATAAACCCTGGCCAAGAACCTCTGGTTACACCTTGGAATGAGAAAAGGAGAACACCTTCGGCAACTGAGGCTTTAACTCCCAAGTCATTTAACCCTCGCACCAACCCTGAGAGATATACAGGACAGCCTGGTACTTTGATGGTGTCTAAGGCCAGAGAGGTGCCCAAAGTCAACCAGTTCCAGCATGGAACCACACAGAGCCACCTCTCTCAAAGGGGACAAGCCCCAGAACAGTAGTCTCTGTTCTGTACTCACTCTGGCCCAGAATCCCCCAGGACTCAGACCACAGGTCTTAAGTGGGCTGCTCAGTGAATGCAGGGCTGTGGCTTCTTGAAATCACACACATTCAGTCATTTTATCTCCAGTTTATTTTTTTAGACTAAGAGCAGAGTATGAAAGTCACAGCCAAAGCACTTGAAAAAGGCCCAGGATGGGTGGGGACCACATAGGGTGGATAGGGTAGGTCCTGGGAGTTGGTTCGGAGCACGGCTGGGAGGGGCGTTGTTGTCTCACGTCTCCAAAAGTGTCTGTGCGTTGCATAGGTCCTGTCTTCACAGAAGACAAAAGAGGGGCCAGGGGGTCCCCCAGGGGGCCTAGCCTGGTGGGGAGGGTCTAAAGCTGGAAGGGGAAGTCAAGAAAGGTCGGGATTAAGAAGGTAGAGGGACTGTCTGTACATTATATATAGAGATATAGAGTCTGTACATGCCTGCCTGGCACCCCAATGCCCACCCCCTTGCCATCCCTGTCCACTGCCTGCCTCCCCGGGGTGTCTACTTGTAAACTTGGATTCAATCCAAACCACAATCCTGCGAGGGGGAGGGGGAGGAGGACGTGCTTATTGCTGTAAACAGGGGGAGGGGGCGGCAGGTGGTGTTGCCCCCCCTCCCCAGCCCTCTCCCCATGCTCTGCCCCAGGAGGAAGATGACCTGGCACGGCCCCCACTTCAGCTTGCTGTCCCTGGGGCACGTCGGTCTCTCTGCGGGGACGGTGGGGGAGGGCACCAGGGCAGGAAGAGGTACGAGGGGACAGGGAGTCCTGAGCACTTCCCTTTGTGATCCCCGGTTTGGTACCAAACATTCCCAGAAGCACAAGGCTGCCTGGGACCTGTGGCTGTCCCCGTGCTTGGGCCACTGCAGTGCCCTTACTGGAGGGGCAGATGGGGCGGGCACAGATCTGTATGCAGACCCCACTTTCAGCCGCGGAGAAGGGTAGAGGCCCTACGCGTAGGTGCCGGTTGAGAGCCCACAGCTCCCTGCCCCTTGTCGGGCCCACCCATCTCTCCTTGACTACGAGGGGTCAGAGCTAGGAGGCCAAGAGAGTCAAGAGGAAGAAGGCAATGCCCACGGCCAGGGGCAGGTGCTCCCGCTTGGGGCTGGTCCCGCTGATGCTCTTCTCCAGCTTGGGTACCTGGGGGCTCTCTCCCTCGAAGTCTTCTGCGGACAGGTGAACAGACAGACTGGTGAGGTCTGGGCCGCGCGCCGGAGCAGGGACACGCGGCAGCGGCAGCAGCAGTGGAGCTGGGGACTTGGCCACATATGGAGCCAAGAAGGACTGGTGTCCCAGGGAAGGCATGCGAAATGAGCAGACGCCGGGAAAGGGCTGCGGTCCCAGCAGCGGCCACAAGAGGGCGCTGCGCAGACTCACCCAGCACGTTGATCTTCACATTGGGGCCCATGGTGAACTGGGGGAGGGTGGGGACCGGCTTCTCCCCGGAATGCGATGCTGCGGGGTCGGGTGCGGGTGGGGAGAGAGGAGGGGGAGAGTAAGGGCCAGGACCCCCTGCCCTTACTACTGCCGGGGAGCAAGCTCCCCTTGCCTACGCCCTCCACCTCCACCCCCAGGAAGCCAGGGGAGCCCCAAAGCAGGGGAGCCAAGGATGGGGCGCGGTGGGAGCCGACGACACTCACTGGAGGCGCAGCAGACGAACACCTTCATCCTTAGACACTTCCAGTGCAGGTTGTGGGTGGGGGTGGCTGTAGAGGAGACGGACCCTGAGTGGTCGGCGCCCCATTTATGCCCAGCGCTTGTCCTCGCCCGCCGCCAGCTGCCCCTTTGCACAATGGTCCCTATGGCTGTGCTGTACTCCCCAGGAGCCCCGTATTCCCATCCCTCCAGAGCCAGGGCTCTAGAATGTGCACAGAAACTCGGCGGTGCTGACTTGGGACTGTCACCAAAGCCCTCTCAGCATCATTCCATCTGATCCGGAGCCCCGAGGCCCTCGACCCTCGAACCTCGACCCCTCGCCTTGTTCAGGTCCTCACTGTTCGCTACCAAGGGACCCCCAGCCCCACCACCCGCTCTGACCGGGGCCCGCACTCACAGATGTAGTAGTACTCGTGGCCAGCGTGGAACTCGTAGCCCAGCGAGAAGGCGCTGTAGCGCTGGAACTTCTCTGAGAACTTGATGGGGCTGTGCGGGGCGTGCGGCCGGTTGCACTCCCAGCGCTTGAATCCTTGGCTGGCGTTGCAGGTGTGGTAGCCGCTGCGGCTCACCATGTACAGCACGTATTGCTCCGCCCCGCCGCCGGGCCCGGGCCCCGCCCCAGGTCCCGCTCCGGAGCTGTTGTAGTGCGGGCAGTAGATGTCCAGATAGTCGTTCACGTTCACTTGCACCGTGTAGCCCTCGCGCCGCAGGCTGGGGGAGAGCAAGCGGGTCAGAGAAAGACGCCCCATAGTCAGCCCATTCTCCGCACCGCCGCCGTGCAAATCAGCCCCGGAGCTTCCCGACTTGCCCTCCACTCTTCCCAGCCTGTTTCTGCGCTCGGGACCCTGTTGACGCCGGTCCGCTGTGCCTCAGCCCTCCCTGCCCTCGCCTTCCGGGGCTGGCTTTCTCCCAGTGGCCACCAGAGGACAGCAGAGGCGCGGGAAAGCCCAACGCCTCCAAAGGAGCCGCGGCAGAGAGGGGCGGAGAAAGAGGGAAATTACGCTTCGGTTGCCACAGAAACGGCGCAGGCCCCAGCGACTCCCAGACCCAGGCCCGGATTTCCTCCGTCCATTCCCCATAACGCGCCAGCCGGGATGAGGGGCGGAGAGGATGGCAGTGAAGCAGAAAGGCAGAGGAGTTCCTTCCATGGGACACACACCCTCCCTCCACCGCTTCCCAGCGTGCTTTCCTGCCGGTCCAGCCCAACGCCAGTCCAACAAGACCTGCCCTCCCAGACGCACATGATGCTTCATGCATATACACGCACAGGTTCCATGGCGCGCACACACAAATGTCCACCGCGGCGCGCACACACAAATGTACACCGCCCACTCAAGGCTTATACCCGGAAAAGCGAGGCTGCACATGTGCCCAGCCGCTTGCCAGGCCAGTATCGGCTGGCCCCAGCAATCTGTTCCTGGGCTTGCACTACATAGCAGTATTACTGGCCTCTGTACTCTGAGTCCCACTTACTTTGCCGTGGAGTTAGGGACCACTAGGTCCCCAATAAGATAGAGCCGAGGGCCGAGGGACTCACCACCAAGCCCCCCCAGAGCATCACTGTCTCATCACAGGCCTCTCTCCTCCACCTGGGGGGGGGCACTGCCCCACTACCACGCTCGCCAGAGTATGGGACACAGTACCTAGATATGATGGCTGTGCCTCTCACCTCCCGTCCCTCTCTGGGACACAGCAGCAGATGCTGCTGTCCCTCACCCCAACCTGACTTGCTAGTTACTATCAAAGTGCAGGTCTGAATACCTTCGGTGGTGGTACAGAGGGGTGTAGGTATGGGGATCAGAGAATTGAGATGCGTTTCTTAACCCTGCCCTCCGGGGCAAGAATGCACACACATGGTCAGTGAGGAGAAGGACAGCAGATGTGGGTACCTGATAAAATGTCACACCACTGAGGTCCCTAGTTCCTGGGAGCTGAGGTGAGGGGCTGTCTCTCCTTGTCACCAGATGGCATCCAGTTTTATAAGCAGTAATTAGACCCATTAGCAAGATGAGCTTGGAGGTCTCTGCCTCCTTCCCTGCCTTACTCTACTTCTTGAGCTTTACCTGTACTGCCCCCTTCCTAGGTACCCCTTGGGAAGACTGGCAGTTGGGCAGATGGGTGGGAGCTGGTTTGGGGCACCCAGAAAGATGTGCACAGCTTCCTTGAGTCATCAGGCATGCCACCAGTCCCACTTGGTTCCCATGGGAGTGACGGGTCACTCGGGCCCCTCCCTGGCCCTGGCACCCAGGTGGGCAGGAGTCTCAGCCTCGGGCACTGGGAGCTGGAAAACGGGTTAGACCAGGCCTGACTCCCAGCCTCCACCCCAGCATTGCCTGTCCATCCCAACCCTGTATTCTCCAGTTCCTCCCTCAGGCTTTGGGGAGGGGGCTGCTAGCATTACTGTCCCAAGCCTGGAGCACACACACAGCCACACTGTGACCTCTGTCCTGGAGTTTGGCCCATGATTCCAGCCCATTCTGAAGCAGCCTCTCCCTGTGCGCCACCCAGGTCCTCCTACCACACACCCCATTCCTGTAGAGAACAGACCAGCTCCAGAGATTCCTACAGGTATCTTGAGCTCCCTCAACAGGGTGGGACCAACCTTATAAAAAGGTGACTGGATGACCACAAGGAAAGAGAAGCCACTTCTTATATGATTCCTGTGCTCATAGCAGAAAATGCCCCTTATATACACACGAAGCTGGGCATGTTGGCAGAAGACCTACTTGGAGGGATGGCTAGGTCCACTGGTATCAGGTGGACAGGGGTCAGAAGGGCTGGGTGCCATAAGTCCCAGCCACAACTCCTAGGGGACCCGACCTGTCTGCTCCCCTCAGGCCCTTTCATTGAATCTTCCCAGGCAGGGTAGAAGCAGGTGCCCTAGGCCTCTCTGCAGCCCGCTTGCCTGGCCGGCTGCACCTCTGAGGCAGTGGGCTAGGTTGGGCGCTGCCCCTCAGACAGCTCTCTGCTCCTCCTCTTCTTGCCTCCCACATTCGCGCAGAAAGACTAGCGTCCGCACACCTCTGCGGAGTGCGTCCCTAGCCCATCACCCCGTTATTTCAGTTTCTCCTGGGTCGCACCGCCCCAGGCGCGTCCCGACCACTCTCTTACGGCTCACTCTGACTACAGAATAGAGAGGATGCGCGTCTCGGGAGCTGGGAAGGCGCAAACTTCTCCCCCTGGGGCAATTAGGGGACGGTAAACAGGGTGTCTAACAGGACCAGGGAGTAGGGAAAGGATCCCAAGCGGCCAAGCACTTGTTAAATCCCAGCCCCCGCCTTAGACGCCGATGAAGAGTTACGGGAGCAGAGGAGGAGGGTTTTGAGCAGACCGGTTCTTCCTTCCAGCGCGCGTCCCCGAGGCTGCGCGCCGCCCGCCCGAGCCGGTGGCCAGGCCACGTGTGCGCGGCGTGGGGACCGCGCACCAGGGTTTGGGTGGCGGTGGCGGGGACCGTCCGGGCAGCGTGTGCACGCGGACGCCCCGTGCCCCTCAGTGCCCTCGGCCTCGGCGCCCCGCCGATCCCAGCCCTGCCAGCCCCTTGAGGGGCTTGGGTCTTCCCCAGCCCGCAGGGTTGCGCGGTGAGAAACGGCGCGCCCGACACCCCCGCCCCTCGCCCCTGCGACAGAGGCGGCGGCGGCGAAGGTTTATTGATCTGCAGCGGCGGAGAGGAGCGAGAGACCCGCCGAAGGCGAGACGCACAGGGACGCGATGTTGAGACCTAGATCGGGGAGGTGAACCAAGGCCGGAGTCCCTGCAAGAGGCAGAGGGGGCCAGAGAACAGGAAAAGGAGGAGAGCACGGGAACAGAGCCCTGGAACCCGAAGAGACCTAGAGTCCGACCCAGTGGCCCACAGACAGCGGGGGACCGAGAAGCCGAGGAAAGGGAAGGGACGAGGGCTCAGCGATTGGGAGAGAACAGAGGGAAAGACCACCAGGGATGCACTCGAGCCTCAGCAAATATCTGTTGAATGAATGTGTGAATGAAAGCCATCAGCAACAGAAACATTTCATAGGTAGAGGCAGAGAAACAGATAAAGATGTTCCCGAGGCTCGTGGAGACAGGGGCGAGTGCCAACACCTTTGCCCAGTCCTGCAAAGAAATGAAGCAGAGGCAGGGGCAGGCATCTGACCATCAGTCCCTCTCCCCCACCAATTCAATTTCAGGCTCAGGGAACTCCTCGCCCTCACACTCCTAGGCTTTCCTTCGACACAGGCTTCCCATTCCTAGTTTCTGGGCCAGGTTGGGAGCAGGCCTCGCCTACTCCAGGAGTGTACACAGAAGGGCCGAGTGGGGGCCAGCGCTAGATCGCCGCCCTGGCACGGGGACCTACCCGGGGTCTGTCAAATGAGGCTACCGCACATTTCCCACCAGCGCCCTTCCACGTGACCCCAGGGGGTGGGGTCGCAAGACTCCCCCATGACCTCGGGGGCAGAGACCCTCCGCACGTGACGGGAGGTGCTAGCCCGGAGCCCCGCTCACGTGACTGGGGGGAGGGGCGCGGAAGCCTGTAGCAGGCCGGGCCCCGCCCCCAGCTCCCCGGCCCTCTCCACTCCCGGCTCCCGAGCACGTCGCTTGCACGATTTATGGGGCCGCGGCTGCCGCAGTGAGGGAGCCGGGGAGCTGGGCGCAGCAGCAACAAAGGCCCGGGGAGCGAGGCGGGGACGACGGCGGCTCCGGTCCGGTGTGAGCCTCCTCCTACCTCTGCCGGCCCAGGCCCGCGCGAGAGTGGAGAAAGCAGAAAGGAGGCACCGGAACCGTCTCCCCACCCCCTTCCGGAGCTGTCACCTGCGCCCAGGTGTATGCGGGGGAGGTGGCCTGATGGACACCCCCTCAAGGCGATTCCCGCATCCCCAGGAACCGGAGGTGTCCGGGGGGTGGTGGGGAACCCGGCGCCCCTCACCTGTGAGCTCTCTTTGGCCGCTAGGCTCCAGAGGGGCGGGGGTCGGACTGTGGGTCTGGGGGCGGGGTACCAGCCAAACGGAGCAGGAGAGTCAGCCTCAGCGCCCCCCGAGATCTCGGAGTCCCGCTCCGGGGGGGAGGGGCCGCATCCCCACCCCCGTGGTTTCCAGGGAAGCGAGAGGGGGGCGTCGTTGGCTCATCCCCACCCCCAGTCTGACACTCTGGGTGCGAGGAGGGGGGAGGCGCAGAGCCCCAAACAACAAAGAGCGGAGCGGCGAACGCAGCCCCTCCCCTGGAAGGTTGGGGGTCGTGGCTGCCAGGCCCTGCCGGTTCTCTCCCCAGGGGTCTTGCCATTTGCTCCCTAGTCGACCCCAGGCTGGAGAGCCAGAGGCAGAGCTGCTGCCACCGCCCGGGCAAGTGTGACAGTGACCCCCGCGTCCCCAGGGATCCCCCACCAACGCGCAGACACATGCGAGGCGGCCAGGGTGATGCCCACGGTGGCTCGGCGGGGAGGAGAAGACAAGGGCAGCGAGGACTGCGCGGGGGGCACCCGCTGCCGCGCCGCACACCCCGGGAAACTGCACAGCCTCTCTGACACCCGCCCAGACCGCGGCGGCGCCGACAGCCACCTAGCCAGACGCGGCTGGCCACGCGGACACCGGCGCAGCCCCCTCCTCGCCGGTGCCCGCTCCCACCCCAGACTATCGCCGACGCAGACACACAAATCACACACTCAGACACACGCGCACTGACAGCTGCGCACGCCCGCTCACACTCGGTGCCACACGCCGTCCCCATCCCGGGTGTGTGCGTGTGACACGCCGACATCTCCCTGCCTCCTTCTCCCGGCTCCCATCCTAACCAAGCAGCACCCCTAGGGCCCCTCAACTCGGCGACCCGGCCCTAGAGCACTGCAGCCGGATTTCTCCACACAACCAGGCAGCGCGCCCCCTCCGTTCCAGGGAGGTGCTCCTTCAGACTCCTGGCCTCAGCTCTGGACCCCACTTTTAGAACCAAGAGTCCAGGGCAGAACCCGTAGAAACCCTCATGGCTGAAAACAGGTCATCATCCCTGGGCCGCTTTATGCGGCGGGCCATCCCCAGGACACGGGTGGACCCCAAACCCCAGCCTAGCCAAAGGGACTGAAGATGTGGGGGGCCTCAATGGGTCAGGGGAGAGCTGTTTCAGCGGCGGGGGTGGAGAAAAGCCAATATGGGGAGGGGGGCCCAGCGCCTCCTCCGCACGGCCCGAGCGCTCCTTGCTGCACCCCGACAGCCTCGCTCAGACACCCCCGAGTTTCACAGACGCCCACAGAGTGCAATTCCCCGCCCCCAACCTCCAGCTTCGCTCCCCCAGGACTTCCTGAGCTCCAGCTCCCCCTCTCACGGACCCGGGACGCGCGGGATCCCCGGCCCCCGACTCACTGCTGGTTGGAGCTGTTCCAGTACACCGCATGCCGGTTCCCCAGCGCCCCCCCGGGCCCCTGGGCCAGCAGCGGCAGCAGCGGCACGGGCACGAGCAGCAGGAGCAGCAGCAGCGGAGCCGCCGCCATCCCCGGAGCCGCCGCCGCCGCCGCCCCCCGACTGAGCCCCGCGCTCCTGGCTGCTCTGCTTCCAGCTCCCCGCCGCCGCCGGCCCCCAGCTTCAGGCCACGCCCACAACCCGACTGTCCGCCCTCTGGGGCGCGCCCCGAAACCACGCCCCTAGCGCGCTCCCGTCAGGCCACGCCCCACTAGAGCAGGGAGCGCGCCCGCGCGGAAAGTGGGGGCTGCACTGCCCCTAAGAGGCGGCGGGTTCGCGCCTCCCCTCTTCCTAGATTGTTTGCTTCAGCAGGCCTATTACTCCTGAGGCTCCTATCCAGGAGAAGGTGGTGGGAGCTCCAGACTGGATGTGGGCCCTATTCATTTCTGGCACGGGGCAAAGGAAGAACCACTCTCCTGAACATGCGGGCCCTGTCTCCCACGTGCCTGACAAATCAGAGGGCAAGGAAGGCTGGTGGAGAAGCTTTTAGCTGGCACCAAGGACCCGAAGCCCCCGGCTGAGTCTCGAAGCCTGTTTTTCTTGGAGGTGGAGTGGAGACTCTCAGTTGCCTGAGAATGTCAGTACTGCGTGCAGGAAAGGGCCCTAAGCAGGACAGGCACATTGAAGAGCCAGCTGGAGTCCAATAGGCTTCCCAAGACTGCCCACCTACAAAGAGCTCCTCACTTCCTCTGGCTGGCCCCTCCTGGTACCACCACTGCTATTCCCAGGCAGTCTCTGTGGAGTGCCTCCTACTCCCAAAGACCCAGAGGTCCCAGTGCAGGCACCTCAGGTTCCAGCTGTGCCACAGTCATTGTTCTCTGGGGACATCCAGCACCCTACACACACTCAGAAACAAAGCAGACACCCAGAGGCAGAGAACACAGGAACACTGGCACCTGTCACATAGCCTGGGACACACACATAGGTAAAGGTGGTAAAGGTGCTTGCAGAGAATTAGAGATCTGTAGAAACAAAGGCCCATAGAGAACAGACACAGAAGCACACACCAGGCCCCCACACACACAGTGATTCACACTGTACACCTACATGCACCCTCTGACACACTATTCACACTTCTTTTCCTAGGAAGTGGGAATTCCAGGAAAAGTTCTCAATCCAGAGATAAGTAGGTATTGCCTCTTAGCATGGTTTCTCCTTTGGAGAAACACAAACTAAGAGTGATCAGGCCAAAAAAAAAAAAAAAAAAAAAAGAGTAATCAGGCCTGGCTGGGTCTCCTCACTCACACCAACCACCTGTGCCCCCAGAGGCAGGATGACACATTTGTTGCTGTGCTGCCCTGGAACCCCAGAACTCAGCACTCCATCTGCTTAGCAGAAAAGGGTCCAGGGCCACCAGTTGGCCTTGGGTGCTGGGCTTGGGAGAAGGTAAAGGTATCCAGAACAGGCTTTGCCCTTAGCTGCTGCCAGGCAAGAGCAGGTTCTATCCTCTCAAGGTCCTCCCCACCCCAGGAGATCTCACCTCTCTTCTCAGGAGCCAGAAAATAAATTAGGCCCCTTGGGATATGAGAGGGGGACTTGGCAAACAGCTCCCCTAGCTCCAGACTCCTCATCCCCAGGGAGATTGGTTTCACCCAAATGATACTCACTGCCTACTTCAGGTCTGTCCCTTACTATCCACATACCCTGCTCCCTAAAGCTTGCCTCTCTCTTTAAGGCCCACAATTTGCAGGGAAACTGTGCCTATTTATATAAATATTTATATAGACTGTGAGGACTTGAAGATTTGGTCCAGATTTTAGATACCAGCATTGAAACTTTCAATCCCTGCCTGTAGAGTCTGGGTCCTTAAAAAAAAAAAAAAAAAAAAAAAAAAAAGTCCTGTTGAACAATATGGTTCCCTTTCTGTAGAGCCCAAATACACTACTTTTGTTTTGTTTTTGAGACAGGGTCTTGCTATGTAGTTCAGGCTGGCCTTGAGCTCACTTTTGACTTTTTCTTTTTGGTGGGACCAGGGTTCGAACTCACGACCTTGCACTTGCCAGGCAGGCACTTGTGCCACAGAGCTATTTCCCTGGCCCCTTTTGTAGCCCAGCCTGGTCTTGAACTCACATCAGTCCTCCTGCCTGAGCCTCCCAAGTGCTGGGATTAAAGGCAGCATGTGCTACCACACCCAGCTGTTATTGTTTATTTTTAAAACAGGGTCTCATTGTGTAGTCCAGATGGATTTGAAATCACTATGTAGCCAGGGCTAGCCTAGAACTTGCAGTGATCTTCCTGCCTCAGCCTCTCAAGTGATGGGATTATAGCTGTGTGCCAGCATGCCCAGCCCAGATACACTTCTCTAGAACTGAGCCCTCCTGAGCTCCCACCAGTAATAACTGAGCCTTTCCCCAGTGAATCTGAAGTTCTACCCCTACAATGTGAGCGGCTCTCTATAGAATCTTAGTCTAGTGTTTAAATTGTGAGGCCCAGGCCTGTCTGGATGGGATCTGGTTGGTACTATCTAGGCTGTTCACAGTGCTGCTGGCTAATTTGGGCCTTTGTGTAGCTTTAGAAAGCACCCTGCTGTGTACCTCAGTCCCTGGGGTGCATCTCTTGGCAAGCAGGTCCTTTGTGCAGAAACAAAGGTGCTGCTTCCTTCAGTGGGAGTGTCCTCTTCAGGAGGGAATTTGGGCTGATGTCAGCCTCTTGTTGTGTGGCTCCTTTGTGCTGTGTACCAACTGCACAACTGTATGTGGCAGTTCTGTCTACACAGTATTCACCTCTAGCACTACTGCCCACACCTGTCTATAGACCTCTCCCCAGGAGACCCAGGCTTCTGCATGACTTAGGTCTCTGCGTAAGATTCAAGCCACTACCCATCTGAAGGCCCAGGCATTTCTCCATGGCACTGGGGTTCCAGAAGGACCTAGGCCTTTGTCAATGGTGTTTAGGCCTTTGCTTGTACCTGAGACTCAAATTAGTCATGACTATGACCTACGGTAGGACATGGATTTGCACCATGATTCAGCCCATGCACGTGCCCGTACACACGTGTGCACACACACGCACACTCAACATAACATGTATCTGAAACATTAAGTTTCATGAAACATTGCTTACCTTTATTACAGAGAATATACTCAGATTTTTCTTCTGTTCTGTTTTTACATTAAAAGAAGGCTTGGAGGGCCCAGCGGGATGGCTCAGTGGTCTAAAGAGTCTGCTTTGGAAAGCTTGGGTGGCTTCAGGGACCGCGGTTTGATCCCCGGCACCACGTGCTGCGCCAGCCCTGCCCTTGGGTGGGCTGAGTCGGCCATAAAAAATGAGTGAATAAACAAACAAAGGTTCTGAAACAAGAAAAAAATAAATAAAAATTAAAAAAAAAAAGAAGTCTTGGAGGGGCCCGACAGGATGGCACAGTGGTCTAAAGCACCTGCTTAGGAAAGATTAGGCGGCTGCAGGAACTGCAGTTTGATCCCCAGCACCACATGCTGCGCCAGCCCTGCCCTTAGGGCAGGCTGAGCCGGCCATAAAAATAAATAAATAAACAAACAAAAGTTCTGAAACAAGAAAAAATAAATAAATTAAAAAAAAAAAAAAGAAGGCTTGGAGTGATGGCACACTACTGTAATCCCAGCACACGGGAGGCTGAGGCAGGAGGATTGTTAAGAGTTAGAGACCAAGGGCTAGTGAGATAGCTGAGGGAACTAAGTGCTTGCTTAGGCAAGTGTAGGGTTCAGGGTTCGATCCCTGGAGTGCACTGAGCCAGCAATGGAGTCCGGGCTTGTTGGTACATGCTTGTAATCCCAGTACTAGGGAGGAAGAAAACAGGAGGATCACTACAAGTCCAAGATGCATTGTGAGGCCCTATCTCAAAAAGACAATAAAGGGGCCCGGCGGGATGGCTCAGTGGTCTAAAGCGCCTGCTTGGGAAAGCTTGGGCGGCTTCAGGGACCGCGGTTCGATCCCCGGCACCACATGCTGCGCCAGCCCTGCCCTCAGGGCGGGCTGAGCTGGCCATAAAAATGAGTGAATAAATAAACAAAGGTTCTGAAACAAGAAAAAAATAAATTAAAAAAAAAAAGACAATAAAATACAATAAAATGAAGAGGAAGAAAAACTGGTTGACACCCATCCAATTGATTTCTTGATTTCTCCTCCCCTAGTAGGTCTCAACTAGCATGTGACACCTGGTGCAAAAGGCTTGGCTTGGATCTGTGCTGGGGGTGAGGGCCACTGTCCAGGTTGGAGTCCTCTCCATGAGGCTGGCTGTTCTCAGAGTCTCAGGCCTCCTTCTCCATCCACAGGCTCTGCCCCAGCTTACAGAGCATGCTGGCTGCCATGATGGCTCTGGGAGTGCTGAGCTCAGGCCCCCTGGGAGCTCACTTGCCCCTCCCCAGGGTCCAAGGGGACAGTGAGCTGAGCAGGTCTGGGGCAGAAGAAGCTGTCAGGCTATGTGGCCCAAGGGGGCTCTTGGGACAGCGGGTGGCAACCGCAAAGCTGAGCTGTGTTCAATAAATCACGGAGGCTAGGGCCTGGGGGAGGGGGAGGCTGGGAGGGAAGAAGGGGCCGTGGATAAATAATTCATTAAACAAATAAACAAGGAGCCTGTGAGATGGAAGATCAGGCCTTGTGTGAGCAGGAGAAGCAACTGCCAGCTCTAGACATGAAATATTCACAGGTTCTGTACCTCACACAGTGCCCATGTGTGTGTCCCAGCCCAGGAGGGTCCTTGGTGCCCTCCTAACATGGAAATCTGGATGCCAACAGAGAGAGCGATGTATGCACCTTCAGGCTTCTAGGGGTGCCCACTTCTGTCTGTGGTTCGCTGACCTCCCTGAACTGATACGGGACCACATCCATGACGATGCAGGGGGCGCAGTGTAGTGAAGAATGGTCCGGGACACAGATGACTAGGTTGCAGGGCTGGGCAGGAGAAGCCAGGGTATAGTAAGTAGGATTTGAGCCATGCCCTGATTCCTCTATGGAATCCAGCAAGAAAGAGGCCTGGAGCAGGGAGGGCGGCACCCTGGAGGAGTGTGGGAGTCCTCTGAACTGGCTCAGAGAAAAGCTGCGAGGGAGGCTGTAGAGCTTCACAGCACAGGCTTGGGCTGTAGCTTTGGCGCCACCATTCAGAGTGCTCTTCACTAACCTCTCTGCCTTCCCACCTGTACCTGGGGATAATAGTACCTCCTCTCCTCCTCGAGGAGTGCACTGTAAGCTCTCCAGTGTCTGAGAATGTAGAGTGCTTTGCCTTTGTGAGGCCCTGGGTTCCAGCGCTAGCACTGAGGAAAGAAACCTGCAATGTGTGGGAAGCACCTAGGGCAGGGTTTCAGGCTCACGAGTCGGCTGATTAATGCCCTGTTCAGCATCATTATCATTAGGTGATTATCTCCCAGTCACTGGCCACCAAGACCAGCCCAGGTCCCTTCTGCATTTGGTCCCTAGCACTGGCAGAGAGAAGGCTGATCTGGATTTGGAGAGCAGAAAAAAATTAGATGGAATGAGAGGAAAGGGGAAAATTATTTATCTTTTAAAAAGGTCCTGGGCCGGGCCTGGCAGGATGGCTCAGTGGTCTAAAGCGCCTGCTTAGGAAAGCTTGGGCGGCTGCAGGGACTGTGGTTCGATCCCCCGGCACCACATGCTGTGCCAGCCCTGCCCTCGGGGCAGGCTGAGCTGGCCATAAAAATAAATAAATCAACAAAGAAAAGTTCTGAAACAAGAAAAAACATAAAATTAAAAAAATAAAAACAAAAAATAAAATAAAAAAGGTCCTGGGCCAGGGAGATAGCTCAATATAATAAGCACTTGCCTGGCAAGTGCAGAATCTTGAGTTCAATTCCTGGTACCACAAAAATAAATAAATAAATAAATAAATTAATTAATTAATTAATAAAAAGGTCCAAACATAGGCAATGGCCCACACCTATAATCCTAGCACTTGGAAGCCTGAGGCCGGAAGACTACCATGAGTTTGAGACCAGCCTGGACTACATAATGAGTTCAAAACCAGCCTGAGCTACATAGCAAGACCCTGTCTCAATAACACAAGACACAAGTCCCCTTCCTTGATGCTATAAAGAGTCCTTGGTATCTTTCTGAGATCCTAGAGCTTTTTCTTAAATTCCTAAAGAGCTCTCCCTTAGATACAGACCTTCACAGAATTTTTTTTTTTTTTTTTTCCCTCCGGGACCTTGGGTTTGAGCTTACAACCTTGCACTTGCCAGGCAGGCACTTGTGCCATGGAGCTATCTCCCCAGCCCCCTTCACAGAGATTTTTCTGTGTAGACAAAAATGGATCAGAAGTATCTGAGTAGTATTATACCCCCATTCCACTTCATACCTCCTCCTTCACTGCCAGAGCCCTGGCCTTTGCCCTCTGCTCAGGACTAAAGGCTTCCCTGGCAAAGATAGCTGTGCCTGGGCAAAGCCCAGAAAAGTGGCATCCCAGTGTGGGTGGGGAGAACCTAGGCTGGAGTGAACCTCACAGCACCAGGGAGGAGCGTCTGGCAGCTTCCCAGTTGGCCTCAGCATTCCACAGGCCTCTGTGTCCCCTGGAAAGGATCCTTCCTACGGGAGAGAGCCAGCAAACAGGTCTCAGCCAGCCTGCTCCTCCGCAGACAGAAGAGGGCTTAGCTGGGGGATGGGGCCTGGGATCTTGGCGGGGAGTGATGGTTGGAGGCACCCCATCCCCGTTTCCTCTGGGGGTCAGGGACAGGACACTGACTGGGCGCTCCTACCATGCCTGAGGCCTAGTCCTTTGCCTCCCTTCACCAGGATGCTGCCACCTCAGAGCCAGAGCCCTGGGCCCCCAGCTTCGAAGATGACTGCCCACTCCTTCCCAAGGAGCCAACATCACTTTCCACTTCCCCTCCCCAGGGCTGGGCAGGTTCAGGCCAATCTGCACAAGAGCTTCACAGCAACATTGATCTGTAATAAACCACAATATGTGTTCAGGAGAAGGGATTCTAGACATCACACACACACACACACACACACACACACACACACACACACACACACCACATAGCTCTGCCTGGGCAGACACCAGTAGTTCTAAAAACACTTCTAAATAAGGACCCACGCTGTGTCAAACACCCAACGGGAAGGCATGTATCTCTTCCCTGTCATAAACTTTGTCTTTCAAAATCAAACCCTTCCTGGGTGCAGAGGCAGGAGGATCATTGGGCATTCGAGACCATTGTGGGCTACAAAGTGAACTGAAGGCCTGCCGGAACTACATAGCAAGGTGTGATTACAGGTGATTACACCTGTAATCCAGCACTCAAAAAGGCTTTATAAAACAAAAAATATCAAGCCCTTCTCTGATGGCCCATTTTCCCTATGCTCCCATAGTATTTTGTATGTATGTAACTCAGTATTAACATTTGCACTTGGCATTATAATTATTCTTTGCCCAGTATGTCTCTGAAGATTTCTTAAGGGAGGGGATCTTGTCTTACGCAAGTGTGTGACAACCAGCCTGTAACCTGATAGTTAGTGGGAATAGGTGAGATGCTTAATAAATAATTGTGAGTCAATGGAACAAAGCCGGAGATACATACAGATAGTGGACATCCATTCCTAGCATCCTCTAGGAGCCGACAGAGCATAACCAATGCCTTGTACAAAGCCTCTAGCTCTGCCTTCTTGTCGGTGAGGGCCCTGGCCTCAGTTTCTATGTTCCTCAAGTACCCTCCTTTCCCCTGCTCTTTCAGTGTGAGCCCATGAATTTGAGTGCCACCTGAGGGCCAGCAGGCAAGGTAAGGGTTAATGACACCTCATTAGTGTTTAATTGGAGGAAGGAAGCTGCAGGGCACGAGACAGGTGGGCAGGCCTGCATCTTACTGGAACTGGGCATCTCTGGTTCCAGCATCCCACCAGGCATGTGGGTGATTTGGCCCTGGAGACCCTCAGCCCAGCCGGGCACCTCCCCCTTCCACTTGCCTTGCCAATTCAGTCTCCAGGCAGTACAGACCAGCACTCCCCATCTGTCACAAAACATCCAGAGGAAGAGGCAGCCTCCTTATCCTTTCTGCTTTAGCTAGGCTTTGCCCCTCCTACCCCAGGAGACAGAAGAATGGGAGGAGGGGTGGGGTGGGGAGTTGGACAACTGAGGAACAGATTAGAGGGTCACTAAGGGATGAATTCCAGATACAGACAAGCGACAGAGCTGGTGATGTGGACATGTCTGCCAATTTGACCTTAAATGAAGAGAATACAAATGAGATGCAGACGATATGCAGATGATCACAAGAATTCAAGAACTGACATTTCTAGTGGCAGGAGCTCTGTACACAGGACCCAACACACTTGCCAGTGTTCTTCTTAACCTTTCTGTTGACCACAACTTTGAGTAAGAAAAAGAACTTTGAAAAGATAAGAGCGTGGCTGGGATCTGGCCACAGGCCCTGGAAATCTGAGCTTTGCCCAGCTTTCTCACCCCATCCCAGGCACCCACCTATGCTACCACAGAAACTCCAAGAGCCACTGTTCTTGCTCCGGATGGACGCCCCGCCCATTGCTATGGGGACTCCTCTTCATTTCCAGGCCTGAGCCAATGACCACTACTGTTGATGACCTCATGCCCCAGGCCCCGAGATTCTATTGGCTCTTTGGAAGTCACCGTGCACCCTTTTCAACTGCATCAAAGGCGGGGATTCCCCCACGTCCCAGGCTAGTGGGCCTTACTGAAGGGAGTTTGAGAAACTCTCAGTCTGCCCAATAAGTGAATAGATCCTAATGAAGGTGAAAAAGGAAAAAAAGATAGATTCACAGAAAAAGACCAAATCTCAGGTTCAGTCTGAGGAAAAAATTTTCAACTCCTAAAAGGGTGAGGGGAGATTTGGGTCGCAGAGACTCGGGCTCAGGCCTGGGAGATAGGGCGAGGTAAAGATGAGTGGAATTTTCGCATGTTTCTGGGAGAGACCGGAACGGGCCCAGCAAATTAAGAGCCCCACCCTCAGCCGCCCAGCGCCGCAGCTGCTGCTGCCGAGTTTAGGGGAGTTCGGTGACGCCCCAAAACTTGTAGGTCTGCCTATCCTCCTGGAACCGCGCCCCAGTACACGCCTCAGGGACTTCTACGTAGGGCCCCGGAGCCCTGAAGGCCGCCCAGCCCACTTCAGGCGTCTGAGCCCTCGGAGCGGACTCGGTCCTCCCGCCCGGTGGGGGTACGCTCCGGGCCGCCAGCCGCCAGCGCAGTGGCCTGGGAATGCAGGAAGGCCGGGTCGTCCTGAGCACCTGCGGCAGGGAGGTCTAAAGTCGGCGACCCCAGCCCAGCTCTGAGCACGCCCAGGTCTCCTCCCTCGCACCTGCAAGGGGGTGGGCGGCGAGCGAGGAAGTGCAGAGCCTGCGTCCACTAGGAGCGTCTGACCGAGAGCGAGGGCGCGTGGCCCGCGTCCCTCGCACATGCGTTATCAGCGACGGATCCGCGTGCAGGCCGGGCTCGGGAGCGAGCGCGGCTGTCTGAGTCCGCAAGGGGCGGGGGGGGGTGATGTCTGACGCAGCTGGGAGAGGGGCGAAACCCCAGCAGTCTTGAAGCCAGAGCAGGGGCTGGTCACCCTTCGGCCCCCTCCCACGCCTGCTTCGCTAATGGTTTCTCTAGTGAGGGGCGGAGACAGCAGTAGAGTCAGTTTCCATGGCAACATACTGACAGCCTCCTGGATGATGGTATCCACGGAATTTGAACCCTGGACCAGAAGATACAGCCTGTAGTTCTTCTTTTAGAGTCGACTTCACCCTCTCGCGCCCCAGCCCCTCGCCCCCGCTATAGATGTAGGTTTGGAATGATGGCTCTAACACACAAATCTGCAAGCGACGGCTTACAGACGCGGCATTTTCTCGAAGTGGCCTCATGCGGACGAAGGGATTAAGTGAGTCTTTGCCTGCCACTCCGAGCCTTAGCCAGTGCTGTGGAATCAACCGGTGACAGCTGAAGTAGGAGGACGTTGGTGATAGGGGAGCGGGCCCTGCCCCTTCCAGAGAGGGACCGTGTCTGACCTAGGTGTGCGTGCAAGGGTATGTGGTCGATCCCGCAATCTCCAGCATCCTGATGCTCTTCAGTTTCTGGACCCCCGGACCCTCCTCGCTGTCCATCTCCCTCCCTCCCCACTGTGTTCACACGCTGCCTCTCCGCTGCCGCAGCCAGGCCGAGCTAATCAGTACGACATCCACCTATCGATCGATGGCTCAGTGCCAGGCGGGCCGGCACCTTGCCAGCAGAGGCTTCGGGATAGGGCACAGCTGCAGGGGAAGGGGCGCTGCTTGCCCTGGCTCCACCCAGGACACAATTCAGAATGAGGGACCCAGTTGGACTCTGGGGCTATCATAGCCTCTGCCAAGCAGAAGTGTGAAGAGGGCAGTGTCTGGCTGAGAGCTGGGGGGGGGGGCCCTCCCTTCTCAGCCCCACCCCCTCCTCCTTATAAAAGCTAAGAACAAAGAGGCCGCTGGGGAAGGCGGCTTTGATCTGACCCCACCTTCCTAGTTCTAGGCCAGGCATCGCCCAGAGTGCCCGTGAGGGAGGGCACCCAGGCATTCTGAAACCCAGGTGGTGTCTTTTTGCTATCCCTTGCTTTTGCCCTAGCACCGTGCTAGGTGCTGCTGGGGCTTGGGCAGTGCCCCAGGTGGGTGGGCTGTCAGAAACATCTGCCCCTTCTCAGCACGGGAAGCCAGGGAGGCGGGAGAAGGTGCCAAGCTCCACTGCTGCTCCTGGCACCCACTCTGCACTGCCCAGAGGGGTGCCCACTGAGGCCTGGCATGGATGGCCTGGGCACAGCTGGCATGGAGGTCAGGCAAGCCAAGCGGGAGGCACAGGCTGCAGGGAGTCCTGGTGTCTTGGGCAAGGAGTATGAGAGCAGTCAGTAGGCCAGGGAGGGCAACACAGAGAGAGATGGTTTATTGAAGTTTTGGTCCAGACTTATAAAAATACAAATTGGCATGAAATGCAACCTCATGGCAAGTCCATCTTCATAGAAGATAAGTGAGTGACTCCCTGGGGCAGGCAAGGTGCTGCCCTTGAGAAGAGGACCCTAGACAAGGTGGCAGGGCTTCGCCTTTGCCCTGAGCCAGCAATCCACCTATTACCATATCTTCGGCCAGCCTTGGTCCCCAGTGGCTCAAGGATCTGATCCAATTCCACCAAGTCCCAGTCTTCCTGGGGTGAGGGTGAGACCATCTGAGCAGCTGACAGAGCCCCTGTCTGTCCTGCCTCTGCTTGGGTGCCCAGGACAGTCTACAGCTTCCTCACCATTCTTCTTCAGCCTGTGATGAGGGCGGGTACCTGCAGGGGTCGCTCAGACCCTCCAGCTTCCCATCAACATTCCCTCCGGCCTGCCCAGCTGGGCAGCCCCCGCCAGGTAGCAGGCACCTGTCCTCCAGGGGGTGTTGGAGAGCCCCAGCTCCTTGGGGCCAAGGGAGGGTCTGCCTCATTCACAGAACTCGAAGGAGACGCAGGATTGGAAGCAGCAGCAGTAGCAAGAGACAGAGGGGGCTAGGAGTGTGCCCCCCTCGCCACCCAGATGTACCACTCTCTCCAGGACTCCCAACAGGATGTGCTGACTCGGACCCTGTGAGGAGAAAGTGCGCACTGCTGGGTCCCCCAACTCTTCAGCAGGTTCTTCCTGGCCTTCCCCTTAATAGTCACTACATTCTCCTTTTTCAGGATCTCCTAGACAGCCCACTGCCTTCCTATGACCAACTTCCTAAGCTTCAACTTCCCAACTTCCCCCAAACACAGACTACCAACAGTCGCCTCAATTTCTTTCTCTGCTTTTTTTTTTGTTTGTTTCTTTTGAGACAGGATCTCATTCTGCAGTTCAGGTTAGCCTTGAACTCACAGCAATCCTCCTGCCTCAGCCTCCCAAGTGCTGGGATTACAGGCGTGTGCCAGCAAACCTGGCATCATCTCCTCAATTTAAAGTCTCCTCGACAGCCGGGCGTGGTGGCTCACGCCTGTAATCCCAGCACTCGGGAGGCTGAGGCAGGAGGATCAGTGTGAGTTCGAGACCAGCCTGGGCTACAAAAGTGAGCTCAAAGCCAGCCTGAACTGCACAATGAGACCCTGTCTCAAAAAAGACAAAAAAAAAAAAAAAAAAAAAAAAAAAAAAAAAAAAAAAGTCTCCTCGACTACAGACAAGTCCCACTAAAGCCTTCAAGGACCTTGCCTCTCTAGACCCCTTTCTCTGAGCCCGGCTTCAAATGGGGCGCAATGGAAGCTATCACAAGACTAAGTGGGGACGGAGAAGCCATAACTTAAAGCTCCACCTGGATACTTCAAAGCCCGATGCTCTGGGGGCTGGGGAGATAGCTCCGAGGCACAAGTGCCTGCTGGGCAAGTGCAAGGTCGTGAGTTCGAACCTTGGTCCCCCCCCCCCCCCCCGCAAAAAAAAGCCCGATGCTCTGGTTCCTCTCCATTGCTCTCCTCCTTTCCCAGGGCCTCAGGCTGGTCAGAGGGTGCCTCCTGCCCCCCCACTCCCCCAACCCTCCCACTTACTGCTCTCCTTGCAGCAGACAGACACCTGGAGCCTCAGGCACTGACCAGAACTCTCTGGGGTGGGCACAGCTGGTGAGAAATCAGGAAAAGAAGTTAGCATGGGGAGTCACCCCTTTGTATGCCTCCAAGAGTTCCAGACCCTCCCAGCTTCTCTTCTCTCCAGGCCCAGGTGGCTTTTCCTTACTTTGAGGCCACAGTCAGGCAGGTACCAGCCATATCCATATCCATGCCCTCATCTCGCTATCCCCTACCTAGCTCCTCTGGCTCCTTACTCTGGCCAGCCACTGCCTGGGCTCCACAGGGCCCCTTCCTGCCCAGCCTCTCCTCAGCCTCTTATGCCTTCCCCAAGAGGCACACAATATACCCATCACTCACAGATATAGTAGTAAGTCTCTCCAGGCAAGAACTCAAAGCCCAGGGAGAATGGCGTGAAGCGCTGAATCTTCTCTGAGAATCGAACAGGGCCAAAAGGGGCAAAGGGCATGGAGCATTTCCAGCGCTGGAAGGCATTTGCCCCCTCTGCCTGGCAGGCCTGGTAACCTGACCAGTCCACCATATATAAAGCAAAGGTCTCAGGGCCCTCAGGGGGTCCTGGACTTTCATAGTGTGGGCAGAAGATATCTAGGTAATCGTTGAGGCCCAGCTCCACCACAGCGTCTCCTCGAAGCAACCTGCAGGTAAAAGGTGTCATAGGTTGAGGGGTTTATGGCCCAGCTTCCTGGGGTCTAGGAGTTGGGGGCACAGCTCTGCAGAGCTCCTGCTGGCCTCCCTCCTGCTCACTGAGAACAAAGCAGATCTGAGTTCCAACTGCCAGCCCCTGAGAGTTCAAGCAGCAGTCTGATGATACGTCACAGGTCCAGAGCCACTGGGGTCGCGGTGCCCATATCATGTGGCTTGCTGATAAGGGACAAAGCTGTCACCACTCCTGGCCTTCCCAGCCCTTCTTAGCATGGTATAGCACCTGCGCTCACAACAGTTGGGTGGATGGATATGCAAAGGCAAGGGGCAGAGAAGCAGGGTACAAACATGGGCCTGCAGAGCAGGTACAAACTGAATAGGAGGGACCCTCAGTACCAGTCCAAAACCTGATTGGTGGTGCTGGGAATGCCATGGGAAAAGAGAAGTCAGCAGTGGGTACTGCATTCTCTGTCTCCTTCTCTTGCCTCCCTCTCTTGCTCTCTACCAGAGTAAAGAAGTGCCAGGCATGGAAGGAAGCTCTCTGCACACACTCCTGGGTCTCCAGCTTTCTCAGGAGCCCTTTCTCATCCTGGGGATGTTGCCTGTTACAGATAGAAAAGAGTGGGCTGGGGCAGCCACCACAATACCAAATGCCCCCTCTGCAGGGCACACATGGTGCGGCCCAGGAAGCCTGACTAATGAGAGGCCTGGGGTGTCCCTTAGTGGGTGGTCACGGGACCACCTGCCCGAGGAGTCATGATTAACGAGGAAGATGTTGGAGCTCAGGTCAGACCTCCTAGAACACAGGCTGAGCCTTCCTTCCACCAGATCCCAGGACTCCAAAGAAGCAATTGCAGCAAGCATCCATGGCCCCTCAGTAAGTATCCTCAGGGTGGGAAGCCTGAAGTTTACAGGTCATAGAATGACTCAGAGGCACTGGTCTGGAACAGAGGTAGAGGAATCAGTCTGGGCACAACAATAACTGCTCAACACTCGAGTTGGGGCCAATGAGTTCCTCACAACTGGCCTGTTGGGGCCTGGCCTGTTGGGGGCCCAGCATCTCAGCCAGCAGGACGGGGGTCTGCTTACTTCACTGGTCCCAGCAACCCAGCACAGATCCTGGCACACAGGATGTGCTTATTGAATATTAGTGAACAAATGAGCAGAGTCACAGATTGAAGTAGAAAATCAGAAAGGAAAACAGATGGGAAGGCTGAGAGGCAGAGAGAACTGGGGAGGAGGAGGGAAACAGCAAAAAATACCAAGGTTCAAAGGCAGGCAGCTCAGGAGTGAAAGAACCCTTGCTATCTGTAAGGCTTGCATCTCTTTTCACATACATGACCTCAGTTGGCCGGCCTGACTTCCCAGGGTGTTAGGTATTATTAGCCCATTTTGCAGATGACATAACTGAGGTTAGGGAGGTCAAGCAACTTGCCCAGAAGTGATTCAGCTTCGAAGGGCAGGGCTGAGACAGGATAGAAATAGAAGGTCCATAAAGAGTGAAATAGAAGCAGAGCAGACACCAAATGAGATCAGGACAGAAAGCGCCCCGGGGAGGCCCCGCAAGCCGGACAGCAACCCACGCTTTTCTGCAACGCAAAGCCCTCTCCTTGGCCCCTAGTCAGTCTGGTCTCTCCAGCCGGCAAGAGGCTGGGGATCCCCAAAATGTGGCGAGGGGGCGGAGCCCGGAGGGCGGGCAGTGGCCCGGAGCTCCACCGACCACCCTCAGGCCAGGGGGTCCCCCGCCCGCCCCCCAACACGTGTGGGCGGTGGGGGACCCAGGGCGGGTCTCGCCCCTCCCCCTCCTTTCCCCCTCCCCCTGCCGGCTCAAACAAAGGAGCCCCGGCGCGCGGCCGGGCTAAGGCGGCGCCGCGCAGAGAGCGAGTGGCGAGCGCGCGCACAACCTGGAGCGTGGGCCGGACTCGGCGCTCTCCTGGTTCAGCTTGGCTACCTGGGGTTACTGGAGTTCCAGTAGATCGGGTGGCGGAGGCTGGAGGCCCCCCGCAGAGGGGACCCGAGGAGCGCGGCCCAGAGGACAGTCCGCAGCAGGGGCAGCAGCCGCATCGCCCCTTGGGGTCCGGTCCAGTCTGGCCTGGCGGGTCTTGGCCCGCTTAGCAGCCGGGAGAGAAAGGTACAAAGTGGAGGGGGGGGGTTGCGGAAAGGGGGTGGGGTGCGGACACTCCAGGACCACGCCCCCTGGATAACTTTCCACCAATGAAAACGCTCCTCCTCCTCTCAGCGCCAACTCAGTTAACCCTTGAGGCGCCGCCGCCAGCGTCAGGTTCACCGGAGCCACAGCACACTGCGAGGGGGCGGGGGCAGGGACGCATTCCACAGAACGCTTTTGAGGTAGTAGGTCTTGTAACAACTTTCGAGTCCGCGTTACTAACAGATAGAAAGACCGTGTTAGAAGCTTGTGGGGAGGGCAGTGCACGGTGGTTGGAATCTGTAGTTCTCCTTGGGAGGCTGGGGCTGAAAGATAGCTATATCCGGAATTCAACACTAGTTAAGTGAGACACGAGACACTGTCTCAAAACAAACAAACAAAAAAGACTTTCAAACTAAGGGCTATGGGCGTGGTGGTGGCACACACCTGTAATCTCAGCACTCAGGAGGCTGAGGCTAGAGGATCCCTATGAGTTCGAGGCCAGCCTATGCTACACAGTGATACTCTGTCTCTAAGTAAATAAATAAAAGCAGGAAAACAGGCTCGGGTGAAGTTCCACGACGCATGTGCAGCTGCCTACACAGATTGCCCCTTTTCTTGGCACACCTAGGGAACAGTTTGAAGGAAGAAAAAGGAAACTTTCAGGTCACCCATGCCCCTAAGGAGCCTTAGCTGACTCACAGGTGCTTGCCTTGAGGCTGGCACCCCACAACTTAGCTCTGGGAAGGGGCCTACGCGGCCCCAGCCCCAACGACCAAGTGAGGAGGTGGCTTCGGCTGGTACAAAGCACCTTTGTTCTGCGCCCTCAGGTGGGGGTGGGGAGGGTGAGGAGTCAGGTGCGCGGCCTTGGGATCCAGAGAGCCGCGCCCCGCTCCGCGCCCCGCTCCGCCCCGGCTCCCGGGCTCTGGGAACACCAGTTACATCCACCACCACCACCACCACCACCCCCCCGCCACTGGTCAGAGGGTGGGGAAGCGAGTCTGACAGCTTGGCTGCTTTGCTGATAGCCCTCCCTGGGTCCCTGGGTGCTGGCCAGCGTTGGGGGCGAGGATTTGGACTGGCAAGGCGCGCACAGTTCCCGATAGCACAGGACTGCCCGAAGAGTCTTTCCAGCCTGTACGGGAACGAGCCACGAGCATCCCCGGACAAGTGCTAGCTGACCCACTCAGGGACTCTAGCAGTCCCTTTCGCGCTGGTCTGTGGAGGCAGAGCCCCCTGGCGACCTTACTTGAAACAGCAGCAAGGGCGACCCGGCGGGAAGCCGCAAAAAAACTGAGGCAATCATTGAGCTCTCAAGGTCTCACATTTATTGCAGCCTCCACGGGCCCCTCCCAGTCCCAGCTTCTCCTCGAGCCTGGGCGTGGGGAGGGGAATGGGATAGTCCCCCATGGTGTCGTTTGACACCCTGATGGCGTCCAGGCTCAAGCTGCTTTAGTCATCCTGGAAGACTCCGCTTCTTTAAGTCCTAAGTCCGAGTTGGAGACTGCAGAACCTTCGCAGGGGTCAGAGGTAGAGGGAGGACGCTGCTGGGGGCGGTGGCGCTGGCCTGGAGTCAAGAAGCCCGGAAAAAGGTCATAGGCTTCATTCTCCAGATCACTGCCCCCACTGTCCACCCCTGGTCGCCTTCCTCACCTACCGAGAGGGGACCACCAAGGGAATGCTTCCGGCTCCAGAGCCAGGCAGGTCACTCGAGGGACACCGGCCCTGGGGATCTACAGGGAGTGGCTTCCGTGGGGGTGGGGGCTTGGCAGGACCCTGAGACTGAGAAAGAGAAGACGGGAGCCTGTTTGGGGAGCCATCATGGTGCCCACCCCTGATGCCCTGGTGCTGAGGTGCACCAGCTTGGGGCAGCATCACAGCTCACCCTTGCCACCAAACAAACCTGTCACCACACCATTAAAGGCGCCACCAGGATATGTGCGCTCAGGCACTGAGGGGACATCTCGCCACGGCCACCAGCACCACAGCCCTAGGTGGGGAGGAGAGGCCATGCCCTTCTCTCCCCCACTGTTACCTTCGGGCGCCTCACCACAGGGTCGGCGGGCAGAGGGCGGGTGGGGGGACTGGGTCGATCAGCCAGCTCAGCCTGGACAGAGAGAGGGGCAGTGATGGTGAGAGCACAGCCAGGGGCCATAGCATGCAGAGGTTCCCCAGAGGATCTGGGGTCCAACGCAGTCAGCTAGGCAAGAGACAAAGCCAGCCAGCGAGGCAGGAGAATGGGGGCATGCGTACAGGGCCCAGGTGCATGCCAGCAGATGCCTCCTGGGAGGAAGGTGTGGTTCAACCGTGAAGCGCAAGGCAGGCTGCAGTCCCGCCGCTGACCACCAGATGGTGGCAGAGACCAAGGCAGGAAGCTCACCCTTTGCTGCTTCTGGGGCTGTCAGAAGGCTGGGGGGCACCCTGGTCCACCTAATGACAATTACCACTGGCAGGGAGCAGGGATGGGAATGCAAGTGGGCACCAAGCCTCCCCCCTGTCCTAGGCTAGGGAAGGGCCCAGGCCAGATTTACCTGGAGTCTCTTGGGCACAGGGTCAGGTGGCAGCGGCCTGGAGGGGGGAGCCGGGAAGCTGAGAGCCTGCTGAGAAGGCAGGAGGAGCAGATAGCACAGAGGGGCAAGGAGAGTAGAGACACAGACGTGGGCACAGAGGAGTTAGTGGTGCCAGGCAGGGTGGTCAGGGCCCAAGGGGCAGTGAGGACAGGGCATGCATTAACTAGCTGCATGCAGGGGGTGACAAGTGGTGAGGCAGGCATGCAGGCCACCCCCAACACACACTCTTTGTCATCAGAGCAAGCGCTCAGGCCAGGGGACTCACCCGCCCTTCTACATATGGTGACCTGGCCTTGTCAGGTCCTGTCACACTGAAGGCCCTTTGAGACCCTTGTCCCCTGCACCAGTCACTGCAAGGGGCATGGATAGACCCACCTCTCCAAGCCACCAGCTTGGCAGCTGAAAGAGCTCTGCAGAGCCTCCTCTAGGTGACAGCCCCTCCCCGCTCCAGGCTGCAGTCTGGGCCTCTGCTGCTGACTCTGGCAATGCCAGGCTTTCTCTGAGTCTAGAACCTTCAATGCCCACCTTCCTTTAGAAAGATCCCCTTTAGGGGATCCAAGCTGGATGCCAGGCAAGGTGGGTCCCCTTTCCTCTGGCATCTGGGACTCACCTTAGTGTTTGGCATCAACTGGGTCCTCTGAGAGGGTCCTGGCTGTTCTGGGGGACCAGACTGGGCTGCCCTGAGTATAAGGAAAGACAAAGCAGACAAGAGCTCAGCCTGAGACCTGCAGGGCCCCGCCTCCACTGCCCTTGAGAGCAGCTCTGTATGGTTTAGGCCAACTGAAGGCTGGGGAGATGTCAACCAGCCTGAGGGAGAAGTCCCAATCTGTATTGCACTGGGGTCCTGAGGGAAATGGCCCCAGTGCCCCAGCCTCCCCTCAGGGATCTGCCAGGGAGGTGAAGCATCATTGGACACATGTAGGAAAGGGAGGTGTATGGGCGTTGCCCAAGGAGCTTGGGAAACCGGATGGCAGGAGCTGCCCAGGTGGGCTTCAGAACTGTCCCCAGCTGAAGGACATGACAGCAGGGAGGTGATGCTTATACCTGTACTGGCAACTGGACCCTTTGAGCTGGCAGAATCGCTGGTGCAGGCGGGCACGGTACCAGTAGCTGGCACCAAGTAGCACTAGGACCAGCAACAGTAGGAGGCTGAGGAGCAGGCCTGTGGTCAGGGAGCTGGCTGCTGTGGGTGAGGCCAGGTTTGAAGGAACCTGTCCCAAGGAGGGAGCAGGACGCAAGGGGTGAAGGGAAGGGAAGACTCAGGCAACGTGAAGGGGTATATGCAGGGGGGATCACAGAGTTAGGGAACACAGCAGTGAAGGGGAAGATGGAAAGTGGAAGGAGAGTAAGGGACAAGCCACTTTGCCCTCCTGGTCTCCAACCCCCTACCTCGGAGCTGGGTGACGCAGTCAGGGGGCGCCCAGCCCTCCTCACAGTGGCACTGTTGGTTGCTGTCACAGACCTAGAGGTACAGGATGTGGAAAGACTCTGTACTCTGGGAATGTCTCGGCCTCCTGCTTTCTTTCTTTCTTTTTTTGTCTTTTTGAGACAGGGTCTCACTATGCAGTTCAGGCTGGCCTTGAGCTCACTTTTGTAGCTCAGGCTGGTCTTGAACTCACACTGATCCTCCTGCCTCAGCCTCCCAAGTGCTGGGATTACAGGCATGCGCCACCACGCCTGGCTCTGCCTCCTGCTTTCCAAGCCTCAGATTTCTAAGACTGGACAGTATGTTGGGGCTGATGGGCAGAGAGTGCCAGACTAGAGAGCTGTGTCAGAGGAAATCAGATCAAACTGACACATACATGGAAGTGGCCTTTTGGGGCCCTGGACTTGGAGCTGCTGCACTCTTCTTGGAGACCTGGGGAGTGGGTGCTATTATTATACCTATCTGATGGGTGAGGACACTGAGCTCATGGAAATAAATAACCTGCCTGGACCACATAGCTAAGAAGTGGCAGCATGAGGGGTGGACCACAGGCCTGACATCTCCACAGCCCCTCACTGTCTCTCCCTGAAGGCCCCTTCAGGCTGCCTGGTACCGGCTCTTACCCCATGCCCGTGGCACTTGCGTCGACATTCCTGTGCTCCCAGGAGAGCCACAGGCTGGCATTGTTGGCTGATGCACACCTGTTGCAGGGAAGAGAGGAGCACAGATCTTCCCTCACAGAACCTCACTGAGCCTGGGACCCTTGGGGCTCACGGGGAGGATAAAACTGCTCTGCCTGCGATCGGAGAGTAGCTTCCTGTGGAGCCTGCGTCTTCTACACAGAGGGCAGTTAAGGCCAGGACACTGCTTCCCTTCCCCAGAAAGGCTGCTCACCAGGCCAGGGCCACAAGTGGTGCCAGGCAGAGTCAGGAGGGGCTGGGCCACATCACTGCCCAGGTCCAGGTGCACCCAGCTGCAGTTGATCTGCGTCCCATTGGCTTCCAGGATCTCCCAGAGCAGATCTTGGACTGAGCCCAGCAGAGGCTGTGTCCTTTCTCCCTGGCACTGGAGCTGCCCACAAATGGCATCTCTAGGGGGTAGGGAGGAGGGCAAGGAGGGTTGGTGGGAGAGACTAAGACTCCCAAAAACTCAGCGGTGGAGCCATATTTCTTACTCACCCAGGAGGACAGGGCACATAACTGCCATCAGGGCTGCGCCCACAGCTTCCGTAGGCATTGCCCCGTGCATTGGCTGTGCGGAGGCAAAGTGGTGCAGCAGGCTGGGCCCCAGGTCCCCACAGCAGCTGGCACTGCTGGGCATAGGAGGCACAGCGGCCATGCATGCACACAGCCTGCCCACCAGCGCAGGGCTCACCGTCCCCTAGGCTGACATCAGGGGGGCACTGGGAGCTGTTTCCTTGGCAGAACTCAGGCAGGTCACAGTCACCTGTGGTAGGGCGGCACTGCCAACCAGCCGGGCGCAGCTGTGGAGGTAGACAAGCATCAGAGTGGGTTCCAGGCAAGACCAGCCAGGTCTGCAGACCAGAACCACCTTTCCACCTTGGCACCCCACAGATGAGCTCCCACCGGCCAGTTGATGTTGTCCCCACCTGGCAGTTTTCACAACAGGGGCCATCAGATGCACACTGTGCCCCTGGCCTCAGCTGGCAGGTGTCATGGTCGCAGCAGGGATCAGTACAGTCCTATGAGGCGGGGCACCAAGAGGCCAACATCAACTATGTTGGGCCTGAGAGCTCCCAGCTCCACCCGAAGAGTAAACCCAGGAGAGGCTGCTCAAAGCCACCCAGCACTCCAGAGCTTGAACTGCCCCTCCCATGGGCTGTTTCTGTAGACAGAGAGATACTCTGGGGGCTGCAGGAGCCTGTAGAAGTGGGCAAGGCTACAATGAGGGACTCACAGCTGAGAAGCCACAGTCGCATTGCTCGCCAGGGTCTACAAACATGTTTCCACAGGAAGTGTCCACAGAGGGCAGGCCGGACAGCCTTTCAAAGAGGCAGCTGCCCATCCCCGCAAGGAGGGCTTTCTCCAAGGCCTGCCGGCTGCAGTTGCTGAAGTTCAGGCCTGGCAGGAAGCTGGGGAGGGTAGCAAGGAAGGTTAGGCTGAGGACCCCTCCCAGCCCACCCGCTTCCTCTTCTTTGTCCTGCAGTCACTCACTCTGTAGAGGACTCCATAATGCAGCTCTTGGCAGGTGCTGGGCCTGGGCAGGGGCAGCTGCCCCCAGGTGGACTATGGCCCAGGCCCAGGCTGTGGCCCAACTCATGGGCTATTGAGGAAGCAGCTCCAAGGATGCTGGTAGAGTGGTCCTGTCATGGGGGAGAGGGTGTCCCAGGTCTAGCCGCAGCCTGATTCAGCCACAAGGCCCAGCCTACCCTGATGGCTCAGTTCCCTCCCTCATCTGAGCCCTTGGGGACCTAGTGGGCACTGCCTCCCTTCTTTATTGTTCTGAAGTGAGGGTAGAGTTCAGGCCTGAAGGGCTGGAAACCTGGGTTCTAGCTCTGTCCCCCTCTCATTATGTGGCCTCTAGAGATTGCCTCTGTTCTTTGGATCTCCGAATACTCTACCCCAGGGAAGCGTCAATGGCTCACAGTTGTGGAGACTGTCACCAGCTGGCCACAGTGAAGGGTTATCTGACAGGCAGAGGCCCTTCCCTAGCTGCAGTTCTGCAGTTGGCAACTTTGTAGGGAGTTCCACACTTAGGAGGAACTGAGTTGGAAATGGAGGGGAGACCCACAGATAACTCACCATATTCACACCTCCTGAGAATTCCGGGGAACAGATGGAGTTCTGAATGGCCATGCCCACCATGGGCCCCGAGAATGAAATATCGCTGTGAAATGGGGACAAGGTCATGCATGGCCCAGGGCCACGGTGTTCAGGCCTCAGGATAGAGTTGAAGGAGTACAAACGTGGCCAAGAGTAGGTAACACCAGCCCCACCCCCTACCCCCAGCCCAGGGGCCTTACGTCACCAGCTGGGCACTGTCATGGGGCAGTCGAGGCAGCAAGTCAGCCCGGCGCCAGTGGAGAAAGTTTTGTAGTGTGACAGCTGGGTTTGGGCTGATCTCCACCAGGTCACGCTGGGTCCAGGCCTCCAGGCCCACTAGCGCCACCCGCACATTCAGGGGCTGGAAGAACTGAAAAGAGCTGAGGCTCACAAAAGGGGTTTTCCAGGCAAGGCTCTGTGGGGCTCCCCCCTGGCCCACACTCACTGTGTCTAGCAGGTAGGCCACCTCTAGGGTGCGGTTCAGCAGGTGCTGGAAGTCAGGGAACCTCCTGACCTGTGGGCCAGGACAGCTATTGTGAAAGGGGGCAGAGTGGGTCCAGCGCAGGGCAGGGATGCTGGGGCCCGAGGCTCACCTCCGAATGGTCAGCTACAATCACCAACTCAATGATCTTGGTTTCTGTGAGCACATCTCGCTTCTGCTGTGGACAGGGAGCAGGGGTGTGAGCCACACATGCCCAAGCCCAGGGCTACCCAGGCTGTGGCCTCTCCTCCTTGTGTGGTTAGACATGACAGGGTGATGAGCCTAATTTATAGATGAAGCATGGAGGGCCAGAAGGGTCCAAAACCTTCCCAAACTGGGCCTGGAGCTGGAGGAGGGCCCCACTTTTCCAACTCCAAACTCAAGAGATTTTCCAAATTTTTAAAAATAATAGCTGACTCTATAAAAAACCATAGGTAGACACAATTCTAAATTTATTTATTTATTTGGTCTTTTTGAGACAGGGTCTCGTTATGAAGTTCAGGCTGGCCTTGAGCTCACTTTTGTAGCCCAGGCTGGTCTCAAACTCACACCAATCCTCCTGCCTCAGCCTCCTGAGTGCTGCATTACAGGCCTGGGCCACCATGCCCGGCTGCCTAGGTATTTATTTATTTATATTATTTTTTCAATTTTTATTTTATTTTATTTATTATTTTTATTCTTGTTTCAGAACCTTTGTTTATTCACTCATTTTTATGGCCAGCTCAGCCTGCCCTGAGGGCAGGGCTGGCGCAGCATGTGGTGCCAGGGATCAAACCGCGGTCCCTGAAGCCGCCCAAGTTTCCCCTAGCAGGTGCTTTAGACCACTGAGCCATCCTGCCGGGCCCGATCACCTCTTCTTTTAGCTGGGCCTTACTCAGTACATGCCACTTGGGCCAAATGGTCACTGTCACAACTGCCCAGCCCAGGCAAGCAGTTGACTTCCTCCCTGTTCTGGCTGGCTCTGTCAATGCTCTCAGCTCCTGAGACCCTATCCCCACCCTTCCAGGTATACACAATTCTAAGCACTTATTTTTTTCATTCACTCTTCATAGCACTCCTGTAAAGTAGTGTTTTGTTTTCTTTTGTTTTTTCGAGACAGGGTCTCATATAATTCAAGCTGGCATTGAACTCACTCAGTAATCGAGGGTGGCTTCAAGTTCATGGTGACCCTCCTGCCTCAGCCTCCTGCCATGTGCTGGGATTATAAACATGTATCACCATGCCCAACAAAATTACTTATTTTTTTAAAATTACTTTATTTCTTGTTTCAGAACTTTTGTTTATTTATTTTTATGGCCGGCTCAGCCTGCCCTGAGGGCAGGGCTGGCGCAGCATGTGGTGCCAGGGATCGAACCGTGGTCCCTGCAGCCGCCTAAGCTTTCCTAAGCAGGCACTTTAGACCACTGAACCATCCTGCCAGGCCCCCAAAGTACTGCTATGATTGCTCTTTTATAAATTAGGAAACTGCTTTATGGTTGGTAACTGCGTATTTTTCTACCCCTAAATTAGCACTCTGCACATAGGATCATAAAGGAGATGAGGAATTTTTTTTTTTTTTTTTTTTTTTTTTTTTTTTTTTTTTTTTTGTCTTTTTGAGACAGGGTCTCGCTATGCAGCTCAGGCTGGCCTTGAGCTCACTTTCGTAGCCCAGGCTGGTCTCGAACTCGCACCGATCCTCCTGCCTCAGCCTCCCAAGTGCTGGGATTACAGGCGTGTACCGCCACACCCGGCTGAGATGAGGAATTTGACTTGAACATCTGCTTCTGGATTCTGGACTTGCCACATACTAACAGGATGGCTTTGGGCAAGTCACCTACCCTCTCATAGTCAGTTTCCTCACTTGCAACTGAGCTACTGACAGCAACTCTTTCCCTGGCTTGCTGGGAGAGTGAAGCAGCACTGTTTGCACAGTGCCTGCTTGCCGCGGTCACTGTGAACTCTGGCTGCTGGCCAGGTCAGCGCTGAGGACAACCAAAGCCCAGCCCTCCTGCCATTGCTCCTTACCCTACGAATGTGTCCCTGTCCCGGGAGGAGTGCTGGTGGAGCCGGAAAGGGCACTGGTGCGTGCCAGCTCCAGGAGCAGGTATGATTTGACAGGAGGAAATCTTGGATCCTGAAGATAATGGGAGGCCGCTGCGGGTCCCCAGGCCCCAGCTCCAGGGCATAGCTTCGCTCTGGGGACAGGGCCACCAAGCCCCTACAAAAAGAGACAGGAAAGGAGAGTACATTTGAGTTCCATATCTTTGTCCCCTCTCTGTGGTCACAGGCTTCACATACCATACCTGAGCCCTGAGCAGGTACAGATGGAGACCCAGGAACCCGAATGGCCACATACCCTACCCTGGTAGCAGCAGTTCTCCTACAGCAGAGAAACGATGGTGTCAACACTTGAACCGAGGAGCCCAGCTCGCTGGTAAAGACACTTGATGTCTCCCCACTTCCTCCAAGACACCCCACTAGTTGCCCACCCCTCCCTCTTCCAGGCCAGAAGCAGGACATGAGAGGACCTGACTCACCAGAGTGTGTCCCTTGCTGATCACCCGAGTGCCATCAGGCTGGTACCACACTGCAGTTGTATGGCCTGGAACCAGATCTCTGTGGAGTAGAGAAAAAGGAAGGCAGTGTCCAAGTTGGTACAGAGAGAAATGCAGTGACGAGCTGAGGCCTTGCTCCTGAGCAAGGCAGCAGACCAAAGGGGCTGACCCTAGGTTTTGCCAGGCTTTCTGGGTTTCCATCTGTTTTGTTTTTTTTTTTTTTCCTTACCTTTGGCTGTGTAACCCTGAGCAAGTTATTTAGCCTCTCTGTGCACTGATTTGTTATATGTAAAATGAGGACATTAATACATATGGTTTCTACCTTACAGGTTTGTCATGGGGATTACATGGGTGCACATGCTTTGAACCTGGAGCATAGTAAATACTACATGAGCTGTTCACCATGTGCTTATTATTATTATTTTTCTTGTCATCTCACCTGTCTTGTAGCAGCTCCAGGATGTGGCTCTCACCATCCAGCTCCACTTTGACCCTCAGGGCCTCAGGTAAACCTGTCTGCGGTACCAGAAGCTTGTCATCTACCTACCTCTGCCCACAACCCCTACTGGCTTAACCAGAAAATCTCAGGCCCTCAGGAGAGCACCAGTGATTAGGTCATTGGTGGGGGATCCCAAGGGAGGGGTCAGGAAACCCTGCCTGGCCTGGGGCATTGTTCTGGGGGGTTGCATGGGGAGGTCAAGGAAGGTATCTGAGCCGCCCCTTCTCGGCTTCCTGCCCAGAGAGGAAGCATCATAGAAGACCCAGCACAGGCTCCAGCCCTTCCTCTGACTCAGCTGTAGATGGAGGTGGGGAGGGACTGAGGGGCAGCCTGACCTTTTCCAAATCCCCTCACCAAGAAAACAAAGTATGAGGAAAAAGAAGCAAGTTTGGCCTCAGATTGCTATGTCTATTGATGGGCTGGGTGGGGCTGAGGCACACAGATGTGTGTGGAGGAGGTAAGTGAAGCCAGGTACCTGGGGGGTACGGGGAGAAGTGGCCAGACCTGGAATGGTTCTGCTGCCATGAGGTCCATTTGCTGGCTCATCATCCAAGCTTTGGCCTTGAGAGCCTGCTTATACTAGTGGGAGTATACTAGGGGGCCTATTTGGTATTGGGGACAGGAGGGCTCACCTGAAGCATCTCTGGGAGGGTAATCAGGTGGTGGTCTAGGTCAGGCTCCAAGGGTCCACTCAAGGCCTTCTCTGGTTTGGCCTTCTGCTCCTTGCTGCCACCTGTAGGGTCTGAGGACACCCCAAGAGATGCTGAGGGAGCCCCTATCAGGTTGGTGTGGCTGGCCTTGGGCTGTACACACTGGCTTCTCCCTAATGTGTGCTTTTCACACATCTACCAGTCCCCACAAAAAGAAGTCCCCCTTGCAGCCCTTTCTTTTCCCCCTCTGGCCAGTTCCAGGTTCTTCCAGGGACCCTACTCTCTTCCCACCCCATTAGGAACGCCTTCTGCTCTCTTAGGCCTGGGCGAAGCCTTGTGGCTGGGTGCCCGACTGCCCTCCCTTTCCCTCACGTCCGAGATGCGGGGAACGCCCATCTCTGGGTGAGCAGTGCAAACACCCCCACCTCCCTAACACCCCTCATGCCCAGGCAGACACACCCGCTCACCACAGCCTCCGCTTCCTCCCCAGCGCCCCCCCACCATGCCTCTCCCAGCTCCGGACACTCCACCCCCGCCTGCTCTCAGCCCCAGCCCACGGCCCACGACACCAGCGGCCCAAGACAGCAGCGGGAAGTGAAAGTTCCTAGGAGGCGCTGGTGTCCCAGCCTCCTTCCTGGCTGGTGCTCCGTTCTCCCGGCTCCTCCCAGACCCTCCCGTTCAGCCAGGCTGTGGAAGACAGCTGCACCGGATTGAAGGGTGCCTGGCCACCCTGCATCCGGATGAAGGGCTGGATAGAATCCTCTTCACTCAAGCCCGCAGCCATGCCCGTGGCACCCTGGCACCGGGTGGAGCGATCAGCTAGGCCCGGAGGAACGCAGACATTAGTCCTGGGGGGCTGTGGGAGTGTTTTTTCCAGTACTAAGCGGGTGGGGGCGCTGGCAGGCTCTTGGGGGGGCTAGCACAAGAGTTTGAAAGTGCTGGGACAACCAGAGGACAACTGGCAGGGGATGCCAGCATCACTCTTCTGTTCGCCTGTGCTCCATCGCCAAGCCAGTCCTCCTAGGCCCAAGCGGCACACCCGGTAGGCCTCACTCCGCGGGGCTCTCCACAACCCCAAAACCTCCTGCCGCGTCCCCCCACCCACCATTTGCCTGCACTTCTCACCAGCTTGCCCTCCACCCACTCCCAGTCGAAAACTCACCTGTATTTGGGAGAGGTCGGGAGGGCAGAGGGCTGCCCGCACCTAGGAGCCCCAGGGCCCAGAGCAGGGCCAGCCGCATGGCAGAGGCGCCCGGACAGTGGGGGGCAGCAGGTGCTGGCCGGCGCGCCAAGAAGCGGCGGCCGCCGGGTCTGCTCCGAGATGCGCGCCGCAACGCGCGGCCCCCTGGCTCCGCCCACTCTAACCCTCCCTTCCCGGCCGCCAGCCAGGCTCCGCCCCCGCAGCAGCTCCGCCGCGGATAGGCCCCGCCCCCTGGTCCTAAAGCCCTTGTCCCAAGGCTCCTGCGGCGCTGCGCGGCTCAACTAGGCAGCGGAAAGCCGCTTCCCACCGGCCCAGGGCAGTGCGCCTTGCTTGCCTCCGACCCTGGTCCGCACCCTTCTCTAGGAGCTTCGCTGCCTTCCCGCCCTGAGTGGGTCAAGCGAGGGAAGCTCTTGACAGTTCCCTGCCCGTCAACACCCCCTCTCCCACGATCCCGCAAAGCACAGGAGGCTGGGGCTAATAGAGCTCTTTATTGCAGCCTTGTAGCTGGGCGGGAAGCGATCCGCCGCCTTCACTCCGCGTAGGTGGTGTCGTCGTTGCTGTCGCTGAAGGCGGAAGAGGAGAGCTCTTCGCGAGGTGTGCAGACCGGGCACTGCTCCCGCATGTCGTCCCAGCACGACCGGCAGTACACGGCCTGGCAGCCTGGCGACGGGCACACGTAGGACTCGGGCGTCTCGAGGTCCTGGCACACGACGCAGCGCCGGCGCAGCCAGCGGCGCAGGACAGGGCAGCGCCGGTGCAGGGTGTCCACCAGGTGGTGGCGCTGTTGGAGATGGAGTGGGTAGTTAGTGCTGGTTGGAGTGCGATTGGCAAAAACACAAGCTCCCCCCCCCCAAAAAATGCTCCCTGGGGCATTGGACAGCACTACTTGTCCTAAGTCCCCAGCCCTGACAAAACCCACAAGTTGGAGGCTGGATGGGGCCACGTAGAGCACTAATGGACAGGGGTGCTATGGTTCTAAGGCCTCCTGCTCTCCCTGGGCAGCAATCGGCACAGTGTGGGAGGCTGCAACTTCCAGGCCCACCCTGGAGCTAGATTAGCAACAGCTGTCATCTGTGCTTGTAAATCGCCTTGTGTTTCACAGTGAAACTGAGAAGTGAGGCTGTGAACATGATGACTACTGTCCCCACTTTGCAGATGAGAAAGGTGAATTCTAAGTCAAACCTGGCCAGACCCAGGTGCGCTGATTCCACATCACCAGCCTTGTGGTCATTATGTCCCCCTGCCGCCATCCCTTTGTCCACACAAATGCAAGGAACAAGGGTTCAGGGCTGGGAATTTAGCTCAGTGGCAGCGCCTGCCTGACAAGCACAAGGTCCTATGTTCAATTCCCAGTACAAAAAGAGAAAAGAAACAAGGGTTCACCAAAGGCACCTTATGAGGCCCACACTTTGCTGATGGGTTCCATATCCCGCTTTCCAGCCTCAGTTCCACCACTGAATACTGCCTTTCCAGGGCTGCTTTCTCCTTGCCTGGCCCTGGCCCTGGCCCTGGCCCTGGCTACTTGGCACTCCCTGTGGACCCTGAAACTTTGTCCATTCTGTTTCTTCAACTTAACGTGCATGTCCCTCATACTTCTCTCTACCCATTCAAATACCCACCTACTTCCGGGGTAGACCAATGAATCCCAATATTTTGTTTTTCACCAGACACTCACCTATCCTTTATTGTATATCATGAGGATGGAGAGGTTCAGGAACTGAAGAAAAAAACTAAGCAACCATGGTAGCACTTCTGTGAACTTTGCTAGATTTAATAAATAAGGATGGCTGACATTTGTTCCATTTATAACATCTAGTCCTGTACTAAGGGACTGTAGGTAAGTCTCTTAGTTAACTCAAATTTAGAAAACAACCATATGGGCTAGGGGTGTGGCTCAGTGGCACAGCTCACACCTTCCAGGAGGCCCTGGGTTCCATTCCAGCGCTGTCCACACAAGTGCATGCCCAGACTCATGCATGCCCCAAGAAAATACTGCAGATCTGCAGATATTGCTGTTATCGTCTTTTTTTCAGGTGAGGATATGGCTGTTAGGAGAGGTACTCACTGGCCCAGAAGCAGACAGTGGCAATGTGCAGATCTATGGGACTTTACCATTATACCAACATAACAAAAGAAAACCTATTTAATCCTTCTGGCAAGAGGATGGAGTAGTTGGCAGGGCTGGCGCAGCATGTGGTGCTGGGGATCGAACCTCGGTCCCTGAAACTGCCCAAGCTTTCCCAGGCAGGTGCTTTAGATCACTGAGCCATCCCGCCGGGCCCCTGGCCCTGTTTTAAAGGAAGGAAAGACCAACCAAGGCACAGCAGTTAAGAGCGTACAACTGTCACACTGAGAGATGGAGCGAGGATTGGAACTCAGGTCTTCTGATTTCTAGTGAGAAGACCTTGCAGATCAGTCCAACCTCCCCTGGATTTACCGGAGCCCTTTGCTGCTTCGCCCGCCTCATGATGGCAGCCCGCCGCAGCTTGGTGAAGGCCGCTCTCTTCCTCAATAGGTCGTTGTAGAGGAACAGGACCCGCTTCTTCTCTCGCTGAGACAAAGAGGACTGTTCAATAGTAGTGACGGTGCCAGAGAGGAAAATGCGGGTGGCAGGCACTATGTGTGCACAGGGTGTGATGTGATGGGGCGCACCTTGGGAAAGTAGAAGGCTGCGATGACCCTTCGGAGCCGGTAGCCAAAAGCTTGGGCCAGGCAGAGACACAGCAGCAGGCCGATGGGGAAAGTGGCCCTCCAGTAGGCCCTAGCATCCATGCTCACAGGCTGGGGCAGGCAGGCTGGGGACAGCCAGGCCTGTGAGCAGGCTGCTCTGGGGAGCCCTGGCTGATCTCCCAAGCACCCCAGCTGGAGGTGTAGGATAGACCTTGACTTCCCTGGTGTCCTGCTACCTGCCTTTAACCTGCAGAGCTGTGGGTCCACCAGTGCAGCCACCAGGCTTTAAGTGAAACACATCTCAAAAATTCTCACAGCTGGAGGCTCTGTCAGACAGTGCTGCTCTAGAGCTTTGACCCTCAGAGGCCAAGGCCCCAGCCCCAGCCCCAGCCCCAGCCCCAGAAGTTTGGGTCTTCTCTGCTCCTTCATAGGTTGTTGGCTCTGATTCCCCAACTTCTAATACACCAGGCAACTTCTCTCCTCCAAGAAGCCCTGACCCCACTCTGCACCTTGGACTCTTCTAACTCTAGTCCCCAGCACTCAGTTCCTCTAACCTAAACTTTCAGGATCACTCACGCATGTTGTTTGATTCCACTGCTGTGTCTGAAGAAGTGTTCAGGGCCCCAATGGTCTTCCGAAGAAGCCGGGCAAGCATGGAGTGTCCCTCGACCTTCACCTCCAGTTTATGATTGCCTGGGGTCAGCATGGGGGTGAAGGAGTCAGGAAAGAACTGGAGTTAAGGGGGGGAGGATGGAGGCTGTCAGTGGGGATGGGGTCAAGGTCAAGCCACAGAAATAGGAAAACTCAAAGAAAAAAAAAAAAAAAAGAAAAGATGGGGCCTGGCGGGATGGCTCAGTGGTCTAAAGCGCCTGCTTGGGAAAGCCTGGGTGGCTTCAGGGACCACAGTTCGATCCCCGGCACCACATGCTGCGCCAGCCCTGCCCTCGGGGTGGGCTGAGCCGGCCATAAAAATGAGTGAATAAACAAACAAAGGTTCTGAAGCAAGAAAAAAATTAAATTAAATAAAAAAAAAAAAAAGAAAAGAAAAGAAATGGGAAAACTCAAGCTATATGGGTGGTCCTAAGGTTCTGCCCAATCCAAAACTCTCCCTGCTGTAAAAGTAAAAGGGGTAGCTGAAGTCTGCTGGGGAGAGCTGTCTGGTTGCCAGGCTGAGGCTGACCTTGCGCAGAGCGGAGAGGGCTGGTCACAGGAAGGGGAGCAGGAGAGGTGGGTGGGAGGCTGCATGGGTTGGAGTCTGCCCATGGGGCCAGGCCTGGGACCAGGCTCACTGTGGAAGGAGTACTGCAGGAAGGAGTGCTGGCGGATGGTATCAAAGATTGAGTAGAGGGCCCAGTCGAGCCCACAGAGCACCAGCAGAAGCAGCAGGACAGGCAGTGTCTCCAGGAGCTCCCGTGCCTATGAGAGAACCCGGGTGGTCTGGGTCTGCTGCCCCCAGAGACACACCAGCCGTTGTGCCCCAGGCCTGCTGCCCACACCATTCTCACCAGACTGCTCACTTCTGAGGCCTGGATGGTAGGCTTACAGGGGAAGATGAGGCCCTTTTTCTCAGCCTTTCGGAGTGGCAGCAGAGTCCGTTTGCCCTGGAGAAGAACTGTCCACATGGGGCCCCCCAGGGTCCCTGCCCTTGCCCCTCGGCCCTTCTGGAGCTGAGTGAGTCCACACCAGGCCCCCTAAGGCAGAGCTGTGTCCACTCACCAGCTTCTTCCTGCGCTCATCGATCTGACAAAAGTAGGTGCTGATGTAGATGTTATCAAAGCGGATGTCCTGGTTGTAGCTATCCGTGTAGGAAAAGCACCTGGGAACAGATGGTGGGGTTGTCTTCCACTCTCTTGGCAGAGCCTGTTCAGTCACCCCAACCATCAGGGTCCGGAGGCCCAAGACCAACCGGCATCCACTGCACACGCCATGTCCAAAGGACAGTGGCAGGCAGTAGTGATCTCAAGGGCCCAAGAGTCCACCCCTGCCTTCCAGCTGTTTAGTGGAAGTGCTGGATACGAGGGGATGGTGTCTTGAGGCCAGAGCCAGGAAACCCCTTCAAGGCACGAATCTCTGTCTAAACTCTCCCACTTTGTCTCTGCCGTCCTGGCCTTTAGGCTGCACCTGCAGCACATGGGACAATGGCAAAGCTCATGCCAAGTCACCATCTGCCTCCCCAACAGCCCTGCCCCTCCACAGAGCATAACGGTGTGTGTGTGTGAGTGCGAGTGAGTGTGTGTGCACATAAGCACTCTCACATGTGCGTATGTAGCTATCTTCCATGTGTTTCCCCAAATCCCACATAATATTTCAGTTTCCTAAGGAAAAAATGTTAATTGTTGGAAATGTGTTGAAAACTGTAAAAAAAAAAAATACATTAAATAAACTCCGCAGGGGCCAGCGGGATGGCTCAGTGGTCTAAAGCGCCTGCTTGGGAAAGCCTAGGCGGCTTCAGGGACTGCGGTTCGATCCCCGGCACCACATGCTGCGCCAGCCCTGCCCTGAGGGCAGGCTGAGCTGGCCATAAAAATGAGTGAATAAACAAACAAAGGTTCTGAAACAAGAAGTAAATAAATAAAATAAAAGAGAAT